>APFE030869772.1:2964-23711 GCA_000404065.3 Pinus taeda | reverse complement strand
TGATTCTATGATTTTTTCATGGTTTATGTATTTTGTATATAATAATTTATGGTCGAACTCGACCTAACCAATAATATGTTTGATTTCATACTTAGGATTTACCTAGTCTCCTTTGATTGTTTAGGTCTCTTTTGTTTATACACGAACTGGTAATTATTTGACAATGTTGGCATCGCTCTATATTAATTTATAGAGTTAAAGAAAAGGCCTTAGTCATTTGTTTCTTTGAAGCTTGAGTTAATTATTTTTACAAAGATATCTTAGATATAGGATATATAATTATGGGTTTCTAAATGGATTTAACTTATCTCTTTTTATTCTCATCATATGTAAAATCCATCTACATTTCTTTGACATAATATAATTGAAATGATTCCTCTGATTAGTCATAAGTGTGATACTCTTGTTTTTTTATGGCTCTTCCATAAAACTCTCATCCAGTTGAAATCGACTTCGACTATGATATTTTTTAATTAAGTGATTACTTGTGACAACCCCTCGTTTATTTTCCATGTAAATAAAACATTACCAAGGTTATCAGACACGTATTCCAAGATGAATCATGGGAAGACATGATAGTGGGCATCACTTGTGGTTAATTAATGGCTACGGAAATTGGCAAAGGAAAAGACACAATAGTTGACATTTAATTATGAAAAATATGGAAAATAATATAAAATGAAGGTAAAGAGATACAAATTTGCATGCAAGGGAAATCAGAGGGAAAATGAAGAAAAAGGGAGACATCAATGATAAAAGGAACCTAAGAACTAGTTGACAACTTTTTATCATTCTTTGATTAGGATTAGCAAAGGAGAAGGAGCAAGCACTTGGATAAGCAAGCAAGGAAAGCAAGGGTGTGCAAGAGAAATCTTGGACAGTTTAAGTAAGGATAGAAACTAGTTGTGGATTATAGGTAACAATGTGCATGTGATATTTACAATGTTGGTTTTGGATGCATGGTATATGCATGTGGTTCCTTGGTTATTTGTTGTTATTGGCATGGAGATTAGCCTAGTTTGACGGTGATTTCAACCTTGCCTTTCCATTTCTTGAATAGTGATGGTGTTGTGGGTTTCCCAGTTGTTTTTCTAATTGGTGCTCAGGTTCCCTATGGTTGTGGGTTGGAAAAAACACTCTAGAAGCCCTGGAAAAATTTGGGTTGAGTTACTGGTTCCTGGAGTCGTAGGTTGGGAAAAATGCTCTAATGCCCTTGGTGGGTTGAGATACTTGTCCCTAGAGTCGTGGTTGGAAAAAATTATTGAGAGCCCTCAAAGGTTGTGGGTTGATTGAATAGTTCCTAGAGCCCTAGACAACTTGGGTAGAGACCAATCTAGTTGATGTTGGTGATTTCCATACCATAGAGTTGGAATCATTATGGTTGAGGGTGGTTTGTTTTGTTTTGGTTTACTCCTTCTGATTCCACGTTCATGCTTGGAATATAGTGTGGGGTTGATTAGTTGAAAGAGAGATTTGGTTCAACCCGATCTATGGGAAGGTGGTATGTGGAAGTCCCTGACTTGGTTGGCATTTTCATATCTTAAGAGATATTTTCCTATTGTGATTTAGAAGAATTTGTATTGGTTATCATGTGGACGTTATGGTTGATTTTCCATGATTTCTATATATTTATTTTCTAGTTATATGTTGGTTATATGATTTATGTTGTATATGGCTCTTGACATGTTTTGATAAGTATTTGAATGGTTGATGAATGTATGTACTAACAAGTGTTATTGTAGCTAGCTACAGAGGGCTTCGAGCCTTCTTGGTGATTCTCAGATAAGGACTGTCAGTTTACGCTCATATATGAATTCATGACATGTAGCTTACATGCTTACCATATGTTTGGCAAAATGTATGTCATGGACTAGGCATGTTTAGGTCAATTTTTTGCTTGAGTTTTGATTGATCAACATTGTCATTGACTTTGATTTCAGTCTGGAAAGTTACAGGTAATTTTGGGTAGTGCTCTAGAGGCTAGCCTCAAAAGGTGGGATAGATCTTGGAACTGCATGCTTATAACTAGAGTTTTTGGGTCATAACCACATGAAATCAACCTTATGAGTGCATTTGGATGTTCATAACCACATGGATGTTGTCTTGTGCATGTGGTTGGGGGTTAAGCTTGTGAAACAATAGTTCCAACTTAGAATCTAATCATCAAATATTGTGTACTAACTTCTAGGTGATCTACTATTCCAGAGGGATGTTTATAAGTTGTTAGTGCGTTAGGCCCACTTCTATAACTAGAACTTGGAGTTCGAGTCATGTCATAGTGAAACTTGTCTCATGTTTACCCGATGAGCTTGTGAATTTGGATAACTGTGGGAGGGGTGGTTACATAGTGGTATTAGAGTTGTTTTTCTTCTTTTTGTGTGATATTTGATACCACATAGTGGTATCAAAGCGAGGTTGTAGCACTGAACCTAGGGGTAAAAGGAAATTGTCATACATGTTTGTATGCTTGGCATGTAGGTATGATGGTTAATGGTTTTTATATACATTCAGGTTATATGCATGCCTGTCATTTTAATGTTGTTATCGCTAGAAGCATGATAGATTCTAGTTGATTAATGGTGAACCCTGGTATAGCACCAAGAGTGTTGCAACTCCCAAGGGCTCCTCAACTGAAATTATCAACCCAGGCTTCATACAAACTTAGAGGTAACAATGTTATATGCATAGTAGGTTAGGTTCTACTCATGTCACCTAAAGGCATGAAATTAGATCAAGGTGTACAGAGACCATTCCTCCAACTAAATCTAGTGAAAACTTCTTATGAAAGCATAATTGAACCTTATTCTAACTATGAAAGTGAAAATGTCATAATATACTTTTCACATTTAATAAAACCAATAACATACTTGCATGTATCATTGATCTACTTTACATTTGCTTGAAAATAAGGAATCTAACTTTTAACATGCTTAGGAGAAAAAAATACTAATTCTAACTTTTTTTTGCAGTGAGGAAAGGAGGAGATTGGGGTGGTCTAATAGCCTTCCTTAATTATCAAATCACAAGTTGGGTCCATGATTCAACTTAACTAGGCTAGGATCAAAGTGGGGAGAAAAATTGGTTGAAAAGAACATTGTTACATGGTTGTTATAGGATGCTACTAAAAGAGGTCATGTATTGCTACAGGAGGCTCTGTTTTGCTCTAGGAGGGGTTCAAAGAGCCTTTAAGGTTGAGGGAGCCCCCTATCAAAGCCTAGTTCCTCTAATAGGTCTATCTTGTACCAAGGGTGATGCCCATGGTGTCCTATATTTTCCTTAACAAAATGAATGTGAAAGAAAATTTTGGGAGCAGTGTGAGGTGCAGAGGAAGAAGATGGAAAGGTACATGTGGAGATATAAATATGTGCCCACACCTATAGATCAATACAACCCTTCAGCTATCCAAATACATGCATCAAATGAACAATAACAAAGTGAGATAAACTATCATGGAAAATGTGAGTTGAATTTGACTAAAATCTATTCTATTCCACAACACTACTATGATCACTGAACTAACTCCTAAGTTGTAGAGAAGAAACATGCAAAAGGATTACAACTAACAACTATTTGTTTCAAAGAAACCATAAAACAATGTTTTTGGACTAATATTGTAAATATTTCCAATCACTCTTCCCATAAGACAGGTGATAGGAAAGCTTGCAATCACAAGTTTTTATAGTTTAACATCTACTAAAACAAGAGAAAGACATAAAATACTCTGAAACAAGAACAAGAAATAAATACATAAGAGGGACTAAATCCTATGGGTTTGGCCCAAACCCAAGGGTTTTAGCCCCCTAATACTAGTTCAGATGCAGATCAATGGAAAACTTCTCATTAGCAAAAAATAGTAGTCTCATACATCACATGAAAGTTAAGAGTAACAATGTCAAGCACTAGGCTCAATAGCTACTCTTAGCCGAATCAAAAACTTGAATCCTCATGAGCTTTTCAATTGGTCTATTTATACAAAAAGGAAGTTGATGGTAGCTCCCTTAAAAACTGGAGTGATTCCCTCCAAGATCTCAAGAATTATGCATCTAGTTCTCCTTAAAATTTACATGGAATTGGAGTCCCTCGACTCCTAGTCAATTCAATCCATGAGTGAGGATCTTGTGATCCTAAGCCGAGTTAGAGAGTTAATGAGGTGGATAATCCCCCCTAAATTCTCTCTCAGTTGTCTCAATCAAGGCCCAAAATAGTAAATGCCTAAAATATGCCTCATTTCCATGAAATTTAATTACAACAGGCCTTAGAATATGAAAAACATCTTTCAATATTCTTACTAAGCATATTATGAATTAAATTGTGAATTAATGTGATAAAAGGATAGTGTTGAGGGTTGTAGGATAACATAATGAACGTCAAAATATACCTATTAATGGGACCCGTCATCACCCCCATGCTAAAGGTGTTGCTCATCCTCTAAGAAACTTAGTCATTCATATGAAGATCATTCATGGCTCTGGTGGCCTCTCTGACATCCCAAGGCACCTAAGATGGTGTGCCCTCTTATGGATAAAAAAATTCATTTGCCTCTATCTTTGTCCATACCTTTAGTTTCTTTGCCTAATTTCTTTATTCTTGTAAGCCCAAAAACAAAGGTGGAGTGATTTTGAGTCTTGTCCATTTGATCTTCATTATTTGCATGCTTATTTTGTACAATTGGGTTCTTTCCAAGGCATTTCTTATCCTTTCAGGAAAGTGATACTCTCTAATTTTCAGACTGTGGGGTAAGGCATGCCACCTTCTCTGAAAATCTTGTAGAATATTTGTTCCTAACATCCTAAAAGTGTCCTCAAATTTAGATTATATTTATTTTTGGTTCTATGTACTTAGGTGCTAAATCATAATCAGGGGAGATGAGGTTGTGATTGTTGATGAAAGATGTAGGGCTTACCCATTCTACTTTGATCTATAAGGGATATTTCTCTTCCTTTTCAATAACCTTATTTACCTATTCAACCCTTAATGCTAATGACATGAGTTGCATGTCTCCCAATCTTGATTTGGGATCCCAAAAATTCAGATATGTTAGGATCAGATTATGCATATAAAACTCATCTACTTTTTCCTTCTCCTCCATATTTACCCTTTTGCAAAACTCAATAAATTTCCTGTAGACTTGGAAAGAAAAAGACCCATACTGTGCCAACTTATTTATTTGGAATTGAATCCACTTCTACTTGAGAAAAAGAGCATATGATTTGGATGGTTTCCTACATTGTATGGCTTCCATAGAGAGACTTTCCATAGTGACAAGTTGTGTTTCCTTTTCTTGTTGATGTTCTCTTAGTATTTTGTTTTATACCTATAGCTACTCCCTCATGGTTGAATCCCTTAGTTTTAGGTCACTTAATTCCTTACCCATTTCATTGATCTATTCCTTCATTAGGCCCACATCTTCTACAATTTTGGATTTGAAAATCTATATCCATATGTGTCCTCCTCTTTCCTTTTATAATTCAAATAATAGTGGGATGTCAAACTTATGGGGTATAATCTTACCTCCCTCAACAAATTTGTAGTATGATTCTAGCCTTGGGGTGTGGCTCAGGCTCCTATAGCTCTTTGAGGCCTTTTGCATCCTTTATTTAGGTGGATGCTCCTTCCTATAGCTCCTCTTTCTACTCTTGTAGCATCCCTTGTTTCTCTTGTAGCATCCTATGTTCCTCCTATGGCTATAATGTTTCCTCCTGTATCTCCTCTTCTTCTGCTTGTCCAATGGCATTTCTGTCTTAAGTGTCTTGAAGGTGACTACCCTACTGGTGTGCCTTCTAAGAGGTATCACAAGTGGCTTTATTTTGGAATTAGGAGAGGTAATCTCCTTAATATTCCCTTCACTAGGTCCTACTTCTTCCTTTTGCTCAGTGACTTATCAATAGTGATAGGGAATTTTTAAGGAGGGTCTAGTTTCCCTTTCTTAATCTTGGTGCTCTTTCTTGTTTTGAAGTATAGGGTACCTTGTCTTAGTTTCCCCTTTTTGGGATTGATAGGTGTGCCCAATGTAGCTAACGTTGGAGTTACTTCTTTCTTAGTATATCTTGGAGGGAGGCTGGTTTGATGTCCTTGTTTCTCTGTCTCTTGGGGATTAGAAGTCTCCTTAGGGATCTCATTTTCTTCTACTTGTTTCTCTCCTTCTTCTTCCTTAATATTTTCTTCCTCTTCCTCGATTTTTTCTGCCTCTTCTTCCTTAGATTTTCCTCCCCTACCTCCAGTGCTAGAGGCTAGTGTTTCTCCAGGTGTGATGGCTTGCTATTAGCTTGATGGGGCCTAAACTAGGCTCAACTTTAACTACGCCAACCAACAAAACCTTAACTATTGTCCCTTTTGGCAAAAACCAGTGCATTGTAGGATGCAGTCTCAGCTGAAGCAGTATTGGGGGATCCTAGAACCAGGTTTCTACATCTAGAAGCCTATGTGATGGTTCCCTAAAGTTATTACAGTTTATATCTCCATTCGTGCATATCTACTACTTTCGACAGACAATTACTGCAAATCTATCAAAATGACATTTATATCATCGCGAAGGTATTTAATTGTACTTATCATGCATAAATATTACATATCTACCAATTCGGTGTAGTAAATAAACATTAATTCATATTAAATAGATTACAAAGCAAAGATACATAAACTTTTTAGAAGTAAATAGAAGAACACAGATTGCAGAAGTAAATAGAAGAACATAGATGCATCAATTTCAGTCCAAAATAGTCTTTAGTAAGTATAAGCATTCAGATACAAACTCTTTAACCCTACACACCCAACTACAGGGTCCCAATCACTTAGTTGCAGACTTACCAAGGTCTCTGTGCACTCAGCTATAGGAGCCTTCCCCTTTCACCTAAGTACAGGAAACAAACCTTTCCTGCCTGAGCACCATGCCCTTACAATGATTCTTCACTTCAAGTTAGATTATAGACTTGCTATGACTCAACTACTTATAGCATTTTTTGTACAATAGCATGTTTCGCGGACCATGGGCAGGTCTCAAAACAGTTCTATCGCCTACCCACATAAGGGACTAAATCCCCTTTGACTCGACTTAGCTTAACGCTTCCCTATCCATAGTTTGTAGACACCTTACCTTTGTTACAAAAGGATATTACAAAAAAGACTCAAAACTCAACAAAATTGACCCTAGGGACCCCATCCCAACAGGCCCCCAAGACAAATATGATGAATCGCCCTCTACTCAATTAGCTAGTGCCTCTATCTTGTTGCAGATTTCACTAAATGTGACCTGCAATGATGCTATGTCAGCAGAACACTGTATTGTGGCCTGCTGCACTTCCTCTACTAGATTTTCTATACTCCAGCCTTCTAGCGCTATGCACATTGTTCTTTGTGTCTATTAGAGTGTCTTCAACTTATCATGGACTAACAAAGTCAGCTAGAATGCTTCCTCTATCCATGGCTATATTCTTTCCTTTAAACTAGCCTCTTCTATCTGTAGCTTTTCAGTTTGTGATTGTGGTTGTTTTCCTTCCTCCAATCTAGCGAGGCGCTGGACTGGCGCCAAAGTATGTGTAGTCGCCCTAATTTCATCAAAGTGTCGATGTGTCTCTCAGATGTTTGTGTCAAGTTTCTGCAGGTTTGGATCCTCCTGCAGAGTCATCCATAGCTCCATGACCTATTCGAATAAAAGTGCGTAGCTTGTGACTTCTGCATCCAAAGTTCCCATGCTTTCCCTTATGGTAGCTCTGCACTGCTCCTAGACCTTTAGTGGAGTGGTTAGCTACAATTTCAACTCTAGCTCTGAGATCTTCATTTGAAAGTCAAAGGTTACCCGACTGATCTCATCCTTCAATTCTTTGACTGCGACAACCAACTTCCAAATCTTTCTTGTTTCTTTTTGTATCCTCTAGAATGTGAAGTTCTCTCAACTTCTTGCATGCCTGTGCAATTTCTACCTCCAAGTTCTAACTTTGAACAACTAGTTCATCATTTTCTTTTAGCGCTTGAGCCTTATCTGTAAAAATGTTCTTGTTGTTCATCTTGACTTAGTTGATGACTGATAGTGTGTGTTGCTCCCTGATCCTGAGCTCATTTGATACCCCCTGATGAAGCACGTGGAGGGTGTGAATGGGTAGCGTAGGTAAGTTGACACCCACATCTTTTATCTATCTGAGCTAGGTTTTTGCTTCGTCTGCCTCTACGTGCAATGATCCTTCTAGTAACGGGATAACTCTAAGGTTCAGAGTCATGTTTGTGTCTAGTACCAATGTGTTGGCTTGCTGCAGGCTTGCTAGAACCCCACTCACTTGTCCGATGCTCGCCTGGATTCAACCTGTTTGAATCTGCAACTGATGTAGATCCTTCTAGAAACTCCCCAGTGTCTACATGTAATTCTACTCAATTTGAGTCCACAACTATGTTGTGGTGTCGTAGACCTTGTTGCTAATTGCATCAAAGTCCCCCTAAGTGAGGACCATTGGATCCGCATGTGCATGCTTGTATGATTTCTATTTTTTTCTAGTTCTGAAAATGGTCTTCCTGGTCCACTTTTGTAATATAAAGGGACTTCTCTGCTCCTCACCACCACCTCCTTCCTCCTTAGACCCTTCTTTTTCCTCAATATGTTGAGAAGTAAACTCCTCAACTTCTTTTTAAGCGTCCTACGTGGTGTGCTCCTTTTCAACGGTTGCCTCAGCAACAAATTCCTTATTTTCTTGTTCAGCTTTTTCTCGGGCTTCGGTAGTGTAGTTTATAGTCCCATACTCCCTCGCAACTGCCTAGAGTACTAAGACTATCTAGCCATGATTTGGTCATTGTGCAGGGGTAGGATCCCCTTGATATATCTTTAGTCTATTCCCATTGACTCTTCCTGAAAATATTTCCCCATTCAGCTTCATGAGCTAAATTGCACCACCATCTATTATTTCTTTGACTACATAGGGCTCCAACCAGTGCATTTGAAAATTCCCAATGAACTTCATGAACTTTATATCATCAAGTTATACTAAATCATTCACCTGGAAGGTGTGAAGCTTAATATGTTGATCATCCCATGCCTTTTCCCACTCCTTTTGCACCTATTGGTGAAATCTTGCTAAGAACTTATCTTCTTCCAACTCCACCAACTACGTGAGGTGCTCCTTCATAGTTTCACGGTCCACCATATCAATCAATGTTTCTATTCGAAAACTCGACACAATATACTCCATGGGCATTACAACCTCTATCCCATAGACCAGCCTAAACGGGGTTTGCTCAGTCAACTTCTTACACATCATCCTATATGCCCATAGGGCTACTTGTATGCACAAATCCCAATCGTTTCTTTGTGCATTGCAGGCCTTTATCAATTTGTTTTCCAAGATTTTATTAAATGCTTCAAATGTACCATTTTCCTGAGGATGATAGGGCGTACTATTTTGATGCTAAGCCTGATATTCTTTGAGCATCACGGCAACAGTTTCATTCAGAAAGTGTGTACCCCTATAACTCATTAGTATCTTAGGACACCCAAACCTTGTCAAGACATACTCAAATAGGAACTTCACAACTGTAGCGGCGATACAGTCCTTCACTGGTTGTACTTCTGGCCATATTTTCAAATAATTTGTCACAGTAATAATGTACTGCGAACCCATCTTTTTCCCCAGGGGATGTATTCGACTCACAAAATCAATAGCCCATTTGTCAAACACCTATAATGAAATATGAGGATTTAAAGGAAATGCATCCCTTCACAATGGCTTTCTCATCCTCTGACACGCACCACATGCCTTGCAATATGCCGTAGAATCCTTATGTAGTGTCAGCCACCATATGCTCTACCTGCATAGTGTCCTCACGCCACTCCTCCATGTGCTTTGGCAAGGATACTAGATTGTTCAAATTTCAAAACATATCGGTGTAGTATTTCATCAGTACACATCTTATACAAGTGTCCCACAATCACAGAAAGGTTAGCTACATGGACCACCAACTCCTTTTTCTATTGAGTAGAATATCCTTTCGGAGTTGTTCCCATAGTTAGAAATTGAATTATATCAGCAAAGTGATCACCTACGACACAAATAGTAAAGAATTGTGCATCCAACAACCCTTCTTCCAAACTAGTCAGTTCATCACCTGCCTCAATCTGGGATAAATTATCTGGTCCCACATTCAGCCATCCAGGCTTCAAAATCACCTTGAAGTCATACTCCTGAAACAGTAATAACCATCTACAGATCTTCCCCCCCGACATATGCTTGCTGACCAACTATTTGAGAGCATAGTGATTTGTATGCAATTTTAAATGCACGCCCAAAAAATAATGTTGAAACTTTTGTAGCATGTAGAACATTACCAATCCATTGAGCTCTGTAGTTGAATAATTCTTCTCATCCTTTCATAGTTTTTGGCTTGTGGAGGCTATAGGGTGATCTATCTCACCTTCACCTAGTTGGGTCAATACCAGACCTAGTGCAATATAAGAGGCATCCACATGCACATGAAATTCTTTCTTCCAGTTGGGAAACACCAAAATAGGTGTAGTCACCATCTTTTCCTTTAACACATCCAAATTGTGCTGACACTCTTCATCCCAATAGAACGTCGCGTCCTTCTTCAGTAAATTCTCTATTGATGCAGTAATTTTTGCATAAGCTTTAATTAACTTTCTATAGTAACCAGTGTGCCCCAACCTTGCATGCAACTAATTTACATTCTTTAGAGCTTGAAAATTGGGAATTACTGCTATCTTCATAGGGTCTACCATTAATCACTGGTTGTAGACCACATGACATAGTAGTATCCCATAAGGCATGCAAAAAATACACTTCTTCAAATTTGGGGCAATTTGGTATTTACAATAAGTATCCAACATGAGGCACAGACTTGCAACATAGCATTTTACTAATCCAAACACACTCTAGTCATCAAAATACACTTCTAAGAATTTATGGATGAATTTTTTGAATGCTACAATTAGAGCCCTAGAAAATATCATTGATGCATTCTCCAGTCCTAATGGCATCACTGTGTACTGGAAGCATCCCCACTCTGTCGTGAAGGTCATATTGTTGTAATCCTTTGATGCAATCTTAATCTGATGGTACCTTAAGAACCCATCAGCGTCAATAATCTTCCTACCCTCCAACATTCTCCAAAACTTCATCTGTAAATGTTGTTGGAAATGGGTCGTGAACACAAGAATATTTGTGCTTCCTCAAGTCTACGCATATTCTGATTTCACCCCATTGTTTCTTCTCTTGAACTAGCATCGCGCTCAACTGATCAGATTCTTCTATTGACTCAATTGCTTCCTACATTTTGTCTAGCTCTTTGCATACCTTTTCCTTATAATTGGGATCCAACTGGTAAGGTCTCTATTTCCCACACTTCACATCGGGCTTTAAAGTGATCTTCATCACTCCTAGAACCTATTATTCCCTTTAGGTCAGATAACTTGGTAGGAAACAAGTCCTAATATTCACAAAGTAGCTCCACAACTTTATCAACTGTATCTTCATCCCAATAATATCCTACCTTTACAAACTTAGGTTGTACATCAGATCCAATGTTTACTTGCCTGGTCTTTAAAGGTTCTGATATATCAGGGTTCTCTACTTTAGGTCCTTCAACCTCGCGTTGTCCTTTAGTCTCTAGAATATAGATTTTTCACAAATCATCTTCCTCTTCTTCTACAATCACATTGTAGCACTCTAGCACTTGACACCGTTGTATACTCCAATCCAGTTGAACTCATTCTATCGGCTCTTCAAGTGTTCTAAAGATAGCAACCTTAATTTCTTGGAGCGTTTCATCAATGCACTCAAACCCATCCTCAAATTTGAAAGTTAATAAGAAGATTTCCCTCAAGATACCACATTCAATTGTCTCATGGCGTAGCTCTATTTTGAAGTACCAATTCATGGGAATAGTATTTAAGGCATGACAGAAGATGTGCACCCATTTGTGTTGTGGATCTACACCCCATGCTTTAGTCCACCACACCATGTTTTCATGGGGATCATCCTTTCTACTATATTTCTCAGTCATCCACGTATTAGTGTATCCAAACATCAGCTTCATCATTTGCTTGTATTCCTTCCACACAGTGAATATTTCCTTATGCATACCCCACCAATGGGCAAGGATAGCATGCGATGCCAATTCAAGTGCCTGGAATTGATGTTCCTCAAGCACCTCCCTTTCAAATTCATCAAAAAAGAGATTAACATCATTTAAACCATCATAATTCAGGAATTTTCTTAGCTCTGTAGATATGCACCATAGTAATTTGGTCATCATATTGCAACGTAGCTTAGAGACTTCATGCAACTGATTCTACTAGTGTTTGAGCTCTTCATATGAGTCTAAGGTATAGGATTTGTCTTTATCCCACATGATCTATCCATCTGCAGTGGGATTGATCCAATCTTCATTTCATGTAGTTATCTTTTATATCTAATCTAGATCATCATCCTCCTCATAGTCATGGACCAGTTCAGTGCAACACGCTCCTTCAACAAGGTTGAGTGGCACAATAACCCTGAGCACCTTCTTCTCAAATGTCATCCTTCACTTCTTTATATTGATCACTACATCCATGTTGAAGGCCCAATAAATTTCGCGTAATGTAGAATAAGTATGCTTTCATCCACTATCTTAATTACCTCAAAGTCAGCTAATGCACTCGCTCCTTCAATGTCCATTGTTACCCCATACATGCACCCCATAGGAATGATCTTCTGCTTATTGGTCATGTGTAGTTGTATAGGAGACCATTGTACCGTAGGTATCCCCATCCTCTCCCATATCTTCTTAGGCAGTATGTTTGCATCTGACCCAAGATCCAAGATAACTTGATCCATTTAATTTTCTCCAATTTGCATGGTCAGCCTCATCTCACGCCCTATTCACTTCTTATGCTTACCCAGTTTCCTCATAGTGCGCTATTATGAAGGAATATTACTTTTCCCATGAAATTATCAATGAGATCCTAGAGCCCTTTTACTACCTTCTGATCTCTCAACAACTTCATACAGGTTTTCAAAAAAGTATCTAACTGCAAAGGATCCACATCTTTCACTTCACTATTTGTAACTAGTTTTTCCTGACTCCTCGACGTAGAAGCCTTAAAGTTCTTCTTAGCTTCCATGAAAGTTTCTTTAGCTTGGTTGAGGTCAAACCCAACTTCCTTTTTAACAGCCTTCCACACCCATCCCTCAATTTCTAGTTGCTTTCCCTTATCTGTGCATGTGGCCATACCACTACATGTTACGATATTGATGTTATGATCCTATTCGCGAGCCTCCACCCTCATCATCTGGATATGTTGCCCAAGCTACTAGGTCTGTGTCTTCTTTTCTTACATCTTTGCTATAAGTATCAGGCAATCTTGTATCACATGATCAAATTGTCTACAATATTGGAAAGATGGATGCATTGGGTTATGACAGTTGCACACAACATGTCTATCTTCCCCACAATTTTAAAAAATAAATTGTCCATGACGTCTGCCAACCCCTCCTCCTATTCCCCTTCCACAACCTTGAAATCCTTTGCACGCTACACCCGCACTCTAGTATTGAGGCCGATTTTTTGCCTACATTTGATAGGTAGGGTTTCTATCTAGCATTAATTCATAACTTCGACAATGGCACTCATCATGACTGGCAGATTTGTAGAAATTACAAAACAACTTATGGGTGGTTTGTACAAATTTTTTTAGTAGATGATGATTGTCTATCACAAGTTGTCTTGTAACCTGACAAATAGTGCACCACGACACTACTCCTGTGCTCGGCCTAGTGGCATTTTCTGGCTTTAGGGGGACAAGCCAATGGTCCTTATCATGATTGTGGCCCTTGCATTTAAAGCACCAAACTTTTGCATGAACTTTAGGCTAGGATTCCTTCCCCTTCTTCAGGCTCTGCAACTCTAGGTGCAAACTTACCAGCTGCAAGCGAAGTTGTTTTACTCCAATGTTTGTATCTTGTACCAGTGAGGCTTCCAACCTCATTGCGATCTCCACAGCTTTTTCTTGCGTTGCCATATTCTGTTGTGATAATGGTAATCTTAGGTGACACAACAATGAAGAAATGTACCAATATTTGTGTTTTTCATCTATGATGTTCATATTAGCCTGTTGGATCAAGCATTTCAGCCTCTGATTGAAATCCCACGAGGATTCATTTACCCTTTGATGTATCTCCTTAAACTTTATGACAGACTGTGTCTGAGAATTAGGCTTCTTAAACGCACTGTTCAAGGCTTTTTGAGTCTCTGCCAATGATGCATGAGGTTTTTTTTACAAAACTTGATATACCAAGTTAGCACCCTATCCTGCATCAATGAGACTAGCCACGCCTTCTTTAGGTTATCATTAGTGATCTATTGCATCATCCACACAACATTTGCAACAAACCATAATTATTTAGGGTCTTCACACCCTACCCCTCTGATGATTGGCATCTTCATTGTGTTTTCCATGTTGAATGGGGGAGGTGAAGGTGTAAGTGTATGTGGAAGAGGTGGAGGTGGAGTGGATGGATGAGGTATGTACTATATACCTTGACTTGCCAATTGGAACACACTTCACAGTGTATTCAAAATATTCCTTGCATCTTCACTTGAAGAGGATCCCAATAACAGACTATATTCAGAGTCCGATTCTCCATTCCTTCTGAAGGGTTTTCTACTTTGCGTAGTCCCAAACATCAAGGTAATTTCATAACCAATTTTTTACACAGAAACATATTAAGCCAAGTTTTAAGAGACTTTAAATACTTACTTCACGGTCCCTTGAAGAGAATGTGCGTTGCTTCACTATAGCTGATGGACGTATCAATCACAAGCTCAATGACGAATCCTCCTATGATATGATCAAACCAATGATCAACAAGTCATGCGATGTTATTTTTTGAAGCTTCCAAGTGCCTCACAAGCTCTAGAGTCTACACAATAGGACCATCAAGCTTCCACGTACCCTAACTACCTCTAATCTAGACAACCACTCATGTAGTCCACAGGGGAAGAAACAGAAAAAGGCTTCAGTTTCATCTGAGTATAAGTATATATTCAACCATTGTTCCTTGGATAGCTGCAAATTTTTGTTCTCCTGAGCTACAAATGCACGTTCCTTCTGTTCAAGCCACTTCTCAATTTATTTCTTAGTAGGGAACCACTTATTCGACATCACACATTCCATAGATAGATCCCAGTATTGGAAACAAAACCATTTTTTGGCTTGATGAGGCCTGACCCAGGTTTAGTTTTAACTGTGCCAACCAATAAAACCCTAATTGTTGGCCCTTTCAGCAACAACCTACATAGCATAGGTTGCGGTCTCACCCGAAGCAATATTGGAGGATGCTAGAACCAGGTTTCTGCATCTAGAGGCTTGTGTGATGGTTCCCTGAAGTTCTTACGGTTTAGATTTTTCTTCACACAGATCTACTACTTTTGACAAACAAAGGTACTTAATTGTACTTATCATGCATAAATATTACAAATCTACCAGTTCCACATAGTAAATAAGAATTAATTCACATTAAACTGATTATAGAGCAAAGATACATAAAATTTGCAGAAGTATATACAAGAACATAGATTCATCAATTTCAGCCTAAAATAGTCTTTATTATGTATAAGCATTCAGATATGGACTCTATAACCCTCCGTACCCTGCTGCAAGGGCTGGCGAACTCATTTGAAAACTTATCAAGGTCTCCGCGCACTCAGCTATAGGAGCCTTCCCCTTTCGCCTCAGTACAGGAAATAGACCTTTCCTGCCTTAGCCCCTTGCCCCTTGCCCTTACAATGATTCTTCACTTCACGTTATTTTCTAGAATTTCTATGACTCAACTACTTATAGCATTTTCTTTACAATACCATGGTTCGCGCACCATGGGTGGGTCTCAAAACAGATCTATCACCTACCCACCTCAAGGAATAAAGCCCCTTTGACTCTACTTATCTTCACACTCTACTTTCCACATTTTGTGGAGACTTTATGTTTGTTACAAAAATGTATTTAAAAAAATGACTCAAAAATCAACAAAATTGACCCTAGTGAACCCATCCCAACACATGGGTCTCAATGAAGAGCCCCCTATCCATGTCTACAAAATAAATCCATAACATAGGTTTTCTTAGGAGACTTAAATCATCCATCACAATTAAATTAATGAGGTGATGGTGGGAAATGTGTTGACTCTTCCCTTCCCTCACCTTCTAAATTATTTCAATGATTGATTAAAGGAGGAAATTGGAAACACATAAGTCTCTATGGGATTGGTAGGTCTAATTTGAATCTTAACTCATGTAGCAACTTAAAATGATAGAAATATACAATGCTCAGCCTCCCCTCATAGGATATATACTTGAGAATGTGACAGGCCACTTCATCCGAGAGGTAAGATAGGCTTTCTGTTCTTACTCCATTCTTATCTTCCATAGGCTTCTCTCTTTGAATGAAAAAATTATTCCTATATGTAACACTTACTGCTTTCTCCTCCTTTTTCCATCAACTCACTAAGGGTAAGTTGGTCACTCTACTTATCGTTTCAGGACTTAAGTAGATGGTCAATCCTCTGCAAAAAATAGTGGCACTATCTTCTCCTTGAGGATGTAATTCCATGGAAAATTATTGAGTGATGTCATCATCATACACTTTCATTTATTCAAAGAAACCCATCCATTGACATCATAGTAAAATTTTCACTATAGGAGGGTGTTCATGAATTCTCTTTATGTTTGTGGGCTCTTTACTATTGAATCATCCCCCCATTTTTTCTATTTCTCCTTCTCGGTGTTACTTAGGTGAAAATTTCAGTGTTCCCTCAAGGCAAACTCGATTGTAGAAACAATATCAAAACTTCCTTTTTAGCAATGAGGGAGAAGAATTTTAAAATTTATGTCAAAACAAGCTCTTCTTTTGTCCCTATCTTTCCTTTACACATAACAATTTCCAAAGGAACTACTTCTAAATTATCTATTACAGGGTGCTAACTTCAAGCAGAATTTCCCATGTAATTGTATAGAAATTAAAGAGGGAGAAAGCCACTTACTCCTTTTTCAAATAGTTTTTTCATGTGCATGAGGGTTTGAGGAGAACTTTGGGTCACTTTGGCTCCCTTCCTCCCTTCAATTCCCTCTTGTAGCTTCTTCTGGACCCTCTTGTAGTAGTTCAGACCCTCCTGTAGCTCCTCTTGTAGCTTCTCCTATAGAACCTGCAACCATAATTTGAAGCATCTTCATGGTGCCCTAGGTAGTCTGATAGCACTAACGCATCCTTCCTCTAACTATTTTTTTGTAGAAATGAGTGATGGTGTAAATGGATTTGAGCCTAGTACTTAATATTCATTTTTTGGTAAAGGCTCAAAGCATTGTGATAGCATGGCTCATACACAAACTTCCTTTTTTGAACTATTTTCCCCACCCCTTGCAATCATTACCCTACTCCTCATGATTATCACCTCACTACTTGTAATCACCACCTCACTTGACTTGACTTTTCCACATGCATGTGTGACTGATATGAACTTTAGCTTCCTAATCAAAGGTTTCCAAGTTCACTGGCCACCTCCAGCCCATTAAAATTCCTTTCTTGACTATTAACATATTTTATAATTATATTCATAGGGAAGTGGTGAGGGTTTACATACTTGAGCCAACCTATGGATTGAATTATTGGATATGCTTGCATGCTGGAGCTGGATCTCATAACCTCGTGATATTAAGGGTGTTGATTTTCTTTCCTTGATTGAGTTCAGGTCTTCATAACTTAATGGTCCTTTGAATGATAACTTTGTTGTGTATGTAGGTCCCTTCCTTGTGTCCAATATGTTTTTGGTGGAGTGGATGGATTTTTTCCTAAGGATAATGTGCCTCTTCTCTACTTCAGAAATGGATCCATGATGCTCTATGTGGGTGGAAAAGAGAATTTTAATTAGTTTTTTTGTGAATTTACCAGTTGCTACATGAGGAGTCTCCTTCTTGGAGTAGACATTTATTTCCTTTTTCCAAGACCTCATTTGGCATGTCAAATTGAGGGTGAGTCGTGAAAGGTATGAGGATAGGATTAAGATCATGAGGAAGTGGTGTAGTTGGTGGATGAATGGAAAACATAAGTTTTTCTATGTTATTTTTTAATGCATGACGAAGAGGAAATGTGAGCTAACTTTGGCTAGATGGAGGGGATGGGTCATGAAATTGACATTAGTGGACCTCTCTCAACATTACCTAAAGGAAGCGTGACCCTCTGGTATCTGTTTCCCATTGGATCTCCCTCCTGTAGAATTTTAGGCTCCTCCTGTAGCATTACATCGACGAGACAAAATTCAATTTTTTTCTTGGTTGGATGATGGAGAGAGGTAGATATGTGAGTTGGGAGTGTGGAAACGATATGTTTGGTCAGAGAAATGGAGGATTACACTTGTATATGCTACCCTATAGCCATGATTCTATCAATTGTTTGAAGTCTTGCAAAGAAAAGATGTTAGCAAAAGTGGTGTAAGAACTCCCTCCCTATTTTTTCTCTTTTTTTCTCCTTTTTTTTTTGAGACAAACAAAATGCCTTTACAAAAACTTTCATGCTACATGTCTACCCTAGGTACCTCAGAGGAGGTTTTCGCCTGAGGATCTTTTCATATTTTATTTTTTCTTTTCTTCTTTTTATTCCTTTGCTCCTAGGTTTCCTCAGAGAGGTTTTCAACTTAGGAGTTGGCCTCAGATGTCTCATGGAGGTTTTAATATAGGCCCTCTTATTGTTATTGTTGTTTTTGTTATTGTTGTTGTTGTTGTCGTTGTTGTTGTTATTATTAGAAATTTGGTGGAATGAGGGCTATGAGACTCCCAATCAAATTTAACTCCCCACTGACTAAATTGACAAACTCTTCATTGAAGATAGGTTTCTTGTACAACTTCAACCTATGACCATTGATAAGTAAGGGAATCACTTCCTCTCAATTGTTATGATATGGATAGACCCATTCTTATGACACTTCTCTACTAGATATGGATTGATCCATATTTTCATTAACTTCCCCTTGAATATAGAATGATACAATGGGCCCCAATATCCTTCTTGAAAATTCCTTTCTCTGATGTGTTTATCATGCCAAATCTTCCTTTGTAGCTAGATTACCTCAATGTGTGGGAGAGTTTGCATTCTAAATTCATCTAGACCATTGAGTTGGAGTGGCCTTTCCTTTTGTGTTTTAGTGAGATCCAAGTTTAATTAATTTGTCATCCTCAAGGTGTTTTACTCAAATTCAATATACAATAGGGCCTTCTACCCATAGACCATCTCAAATGGAGTGAATCTACAGGTGGTCTTCTAAGTGGTGTTTTGGGCCCAAGTAGCTTCCACAAGTTTGTCTTCCCAATATTTTAGCGTTGCTACTAACAACCTTGGTAAGAATGCTCTCCAATGTTATATTTGTGACTTCCACCTACCCATTTTCTTAAGGGTGATAGGCAATAGATGTCCTATTCTTGATGTGGTGCTACATCATAAGACATTCAATCAAAATTGTTGTAAATTGTGCTCCTTTATTAGTGAGTAATTCCATTGGAAAACCAAATTTGTAGCTATATTTGCCCTCAGAATAACATCCACATTCTACTCAGTTGATGCATTTACTGCTTTTGTTTTGGCCTATTTGGTCAAATAATTAGTGCATACAATGATATACCTTTTATGTCCTGATGGGGGACCAATAATTCCAATGAAATTCATGCCCCACTTTTCAAATGGCACTAGAGTCACTTGAGGTTGTAAGGGAATTTCATCCTAGGGTGTTGGATTAACCATTGTTTGGCACTAATCACACCTAGTGGTGTACGACCTTGTGTCATGATGTAAAGTGGGCCCATAGTAACCTGGTTGTAGAACTTTGAAGGTTGTCCTTTTAGCAGCAAAGTGGCCCCCACAAGGTCCATCATGGCATGTTGAAAGGATTTTCTGAGACCTCTTCTTCCCTCATACATCTTCTTAAGATCTAATCTGGCCCCAATTTAAAAATATTTCCCCCAATCCAGGTGAATGGGGCACTATTCCTGATAATCTTGTTTTTCTCCTTGGAGTATATGCTAGGAGAGAACCTCCTACCAATCAAATAGTTGGCTATGCTGGCAAACCAAGGAGAAAGCATCGAGATGGAAAATATATGTTCATTTGGAAGTTGATCATCTATCAATTCTTCCTTTCCTATAAGCAGTGTTAGTCTTGACAAGAAATCTACAACCACATTCTCTTTCCCTTGTTTATCAACAATAGTCAAATCAAATTATTGTAATAATAACAACCATCTAAATATACTAGGATTGACATCATGTCATGCGGAAAGAGTTATTTTTGCGGACAAAACTAACCTCCCTAGGAGTCTAAGACTCTCTAGTGATAAACAAGACAATTAAGAGCAATCCTTCTCTAAACATACATCATTCTATGAGAAACCAAGTGTTTTTCGATCCTACCTCAAGTCCAACGCTCGTTGTAGCAGTCCAGCCTCACTGATCTGGATGAGTTCCTCCTTCAATTTGAAACCTGCATACACTAACAATCAAACGATTACATAACACCTGAATATTCCATAAAACAAAGCATATTCAACATATAGACAAAGGAGTATATGAAACAATTCATTAACAACAAATCATTGAGAAGAATGGACTTATTTATATTAAGGAAACAAAAAAGAAACCATTACAACCTGAGCCTTGGTGTTGTGCAAGTTCCTCCTAGGGTCCAGCAAGAGTTTTCCTCTACTTTGACAAGCTCACCCACTTCCAAATGA
>APFE030869767.1:57739-93958 GCA_000404065.3 Pinus taeda | reverse complement strand
TAATTATAATACAAATATTATTAAGAAACCATATAGATTCATTTAATTTAATTGTGTATCAAAGTGAATATAAAAAAGAATTAAATTTATTCAACAAATTTTTTTATAATTAAAATGATGTTTAAATTTTAATTAATCTCAATATATATAAATCTAAAACTAAAATACAGTATCCAAAATAAAAATGAACTAACTGCCACTTACAATAGATTTCAGCTAATTGCAGATTAGGTTTAAATTTTAAAGATTTCAGTTAGGGTATAACTTGTTGCGCAGAAACATGTAAAGTGTGAAGTGAAATTTAAAGTTCAAAATTTTGTGAAGAAAATGATATGTTTTTTTTCCATTTAACTGTACCATAATCCGTTGAAATGATTCACAGAAGACTTCCCACCAACCATCCCACACATTCAACTGAAAATAAAATGTTAAATCCTTTGCCCACGCATTCAAGTTAGAATAAAATGTTAAATCAAAATGTCAACAAACTTGCATCACGGTAGTCACATAAAAATGCAATTGGATCTCCAATTTTTTATTAAACAAACATATTCAGCGACCAGTTCAAATCAAACTGTAATCCAGTGATCACAGGAGAAATATTGTTCTGCAAGCTCTCTCTTCCCACCAGTGAAGATGATGGGGAGGAGACACAAAGCTTGGGAGATGACAAGTTCAGATCAGACAGATTTCCATGAGCCGCAGGAGAAATATTGTCGTGTGCCACGTTCTCCTTGCTTCGGATTAGGGAAGAGAGGGTTCTTGATCGCTTCGCTATTGGTTCGTTGTTAGTGTCAGCATGTGACCCTGACGGGCTTAATGGATTCGATATTAGTGGCACTGCGCACTTCTAGCCTGACTCAGCCAAGGAAGAAACCCCAATTGGATTATCATATTCATTATTTTCTCCCACAGAACCAACGCCCCAATTTAATTCGTCGAGGGGAATTTCATGAGAGAGGGGCATGCCACAAAAATGGCCTGACTCAGCCAGGGAAGAAACCCCAATTAGATTATCATATTCATTATTCTCTTCCATAGAACCAACGACCCAATTTAATTCATCGAGGAGAATTTCACGAGAGAGGGGCATGCCACAAAAATGGCCTGACTCAGCCAGGGAAGAAACCCCAATTGGATTATCATATTCATTATTCTCTTCCATAGAACCAACGCCCCAATTTAATTCGTCGAGGGGAATTTCACGAGACCAGGACCACGGAATTCTCGAGGCAGAAAGTTGTAGAAGCAGAAAGTTCTCGTCATGCAATTCTAGAGGCAGAGAGTTCTCGAACAAATCAAATTCCGGAATTTCGAAGGGAATTTCAGGATGCAAATCATGAGGCTCTTCTCCAGACAAGTTAAACTCGTTCAGGGGCCCAAAGGATGAGATTTGATGGATATTCTCTTCCCCAGTACCTCGGTCCCCAAGCGAATTAAATTCCACGAGGGGAATTTGGTGATATAAATCACGAGACTCGTCCGCACACAAACTAATAAATTTGTGCAGGGGCTTGTCATCAAAATCTAGAGGCTTCTCATCAAAATCTAGAGGCTCGTCTCCAGACAAACAACTACAGTCTTCCAGAGAGGAAACAGCCACAGCCACTTGCTTCTGAGACTCTCCTATTCCCGTCACTTGTTTCTGAAACGAAGAAGAATGACAATATGCATTATCCTCAACCCTCATGATATTTCCTCTCACTCTGACCCAAGGCCATTCCCATCCCTTGCCGACACTCTCCCATTCCGGTCACTTGCTTCTGAAACAAGGAAGCATCAAAATATGCATTATAATCCAAGAAAGCATCCAAAGATGCATTATCATCCAAAATAGTATTAGTGATGCTATCACTCTCATGACCTATTCCCATCCCTTGCTTCTGAAACTCACCCATTCCATTGCTTAAGTCCATTATGAGAAGATCAAGATCCACTGATCCTACTACTCATAAACAATAAGGAGATCCAGACAAACATTTGGTTGAAGAGTGTGGCCTTTTATAGTTTAAGCTTGGCTGAGGGCCACCCTCTATCTAGGGTTTTTACCAAATGGTTTGGCATTTAATAATTATTTTTTTTTATTTTTTTCCAGCTCACAACGGTAATGCCCAGGGTATCACCATTAATCATAAGAGTCGAGTAATGGCCAGGGTATCACCATTAATCATAAGACTGGGTCTAGATAACCGTTGGATGGAAAAACCTTTAATCTACCATAAAATATGAAACAAAATGTGAACATATCACATTTTGAAAGTGTGAACTTATCATGCCAATAATGGTCAGGGTATAACTATTAATCATAAGACTGGATCCATCAGCAGGTGTTTACTAGATAACCATCTGATGGCAAAAAATGTGAACATATCACATTTTGAAAATGGAAACCTATATCATGCACGAAACTAGTCTGTTTTATAGAAATTTTATTATATATAATATAAATTTTAGTACACAAATATTTAAATAAATTATTATAAATGACTTACTAATTATTAAATTGAGATTTATCTATACAAATTTACTAAAGAGCAAGTTCCAATGTACAAGCACCTATGAAATAGTCACTTAAAAATAAAAAATTAATAAAATAATGTTATCTAAGAAATTTGTTAATATGACATTTTTATTATTTTACTTTTATCAAAAATAACCAATTAAATGTCACATTTATCAAAATAACCCCATGCATATTTTATATTTAAATTAATTTAATAGCACATGATTTAATAAAATTAAAATTAAAATTAAAAAAGGTAAATTTAAAATTTAAATTAGTTAAATTCCATTTCATTTCATTATATAATATATATATTTTTATTTAATATAGAAATTTCAATATTTAATAAATTAATTTTAAGAAAATATAAAAGAAAATTAAACTAACCAAATAAATACATTTTTATCAAAATATATATCCATATACATTTTATATTTAAATTAATATATTTACACGAGATTTCATAAAATTTAAATTTAAAATAAACACTATAACACATTTTCATTGGCTTACACATTATAACATGGAAAATCAATATTAACTTTTTAAAACCAAATTTCCTCTCATTGGCAAAGCCTTTGAAATTATACTAATTAATCAAAAGAAAAATATACTTTTAAAGAAGTAATATATCTCACAAGCAAGTGCAAAAACAAAGATATTATCAAAAAATACTCCTCAAAAAATCATAGTATGCATAGAATGATTTCATCCTTTGGGATGGTCCTTAGAGCTTCTCAATATTATCTTGAAAATAAGTTCCTACATTATACAATCCATGAAATCCCCTGCTTTTAGAGGCCTTCAACACTTTATATTTACATCTTGCAACTTATTCTTTCAACTTCTTCTTTACGTCAATAATGGTTACAACTATTGAGTTCCATTACCTAAACCTTCTTTACTTTAGGAAATTAATTATTATATCTTTGACTAGAACATAACCTTCTTATTACAAAAGTATAGGGTCATTTACTTTATATATCAAATAAATATGCCACCCAAACTTGGTAGTGAGATGAGACAATTTTGATCCTACTAGGAAGGAACACATTCCATGGTTTCATGATGATCTCATCCCCACCACAACTCATTGCTCATACATAGAAAATGTGACCTGAATTTATGAAGGGAATGAAATTATGTGTAGATTTATAACCAAAACTTAGAGATACATTGAAACTTTAAATCTATTAATAAATGGAAAATGTTTAGGCTACTTACATGGAGAATGAAAAAAACTACCTAAAATGGTGGTAGCTTATCCCTCACAAGAAATCTGAAATCTACACCATTCTTTGAATTATATTATAATGATGCCCAAAGCCCTTTTAACATTAAAAAGATCAAGGAGAAACCATAAAAATAAAAAGACATAACTCTAGGAGATCAATCACAAAATGCTTGTGGTCTTCCATGGCGACACCAAATTTATGGGGTTGTAACTTTGGCATAGGATTATTGTTTGAAACAAATAATAGTCCATTGAAAAAGGTATGTATACAAGAAGTAAAATTTTCAACTACTAAGGGAGTATAAAGTTTTCATAGTCTTCTATCCCCAAAAAACTGTTGTTTAAGGCCTTAAAGTGACTCCATAAATTCACAACCTAAAAACTATAGAAAAAAAATGTAAAAGCATGAAAATATGTTGTGAGTCAATGGAATAGGTTAGTGGAAATGGATATCCACTTTGATTATCTATACCCCTTAGGAAGAAATGTTATCCATTGTTATGAGGTCTTTCACGATATAGGAAAACTTCTACTAAACTTTGCTCCTAGTTAGCCACATGCCTTGGTGCAGGATCTAGTATTGCTTAACAAGCTAATATAGTTCGATCCTCTATTGGACAGTAACCCTAATATATGTGTCCACATTTTAATGAATAGTGGAATGTTCAATGAAACTTGGGTTAATATTTTTCAATATGAGTTGAGCCAATGGTTGAAATGCCAAGCCCACATGAGACAGGATGTAGCCAACTCAGTTATTGAGCTATGTTGTAGTTGCGTTGAACATGGGGGCAGTATCATCTCATGTTTTTGGATGCGTTGAGTTGTACATGCAAAAATGTGTATGATCATCATGATGACGACCTCTATCTAGCCATAAATGTTGGGGTGAAAGTTAAATGATTTAGTAAGATTGGTGTCCAACAATGACTAGAGGCTTGACCATATTGCACTTAGGAACCTATTATCCTATTTTTATATGATGTTTTGTGAGATCCCAAATGTAAGAACGCCCATTCAAATAATATGTTGGCAGTTGTGAGATACTCTTGTTGTAGGTAAATGTAATGTCTATCTTAGAAAATATGTCAATAAGCAAAAAAAACACAATCAATACCATGCTTGGCTGAAGTAGGTACAAATATATAGTTTAACAATAAGGATTCCTAAATATGATTAAGAGTATATAGAGGATTGTACATTTTTTTTGCCTCTTAATAGTTGGTTTGGTAATGGCAAAAGTGACTAACAACTTGATACATTTTCCAACATCATATCAAAGATTTTTCCAAGAAAACTAGTTATGTAATAATTTCATATTCTTACCCATACTAAAGATTGCTACTAACTCACTGTAAGGTGCCTCTCAAATAATCTTTCCATGTGTGCTTGAAGGAACACAAAGGTGTGTGAGGTAGCAAAACAATGCACTCACTAGGTGAAATTATGGAACTTGCTTTCGTGTCATCAAAATCTAGTATGTGGTAGCAAACTTTGAGTCACCATTGTATGGTTGTAGCGACCTATGATCCAATGTGGATGATATTTACCATCTGTATAATATAATGCTTCCACTCCTAGGATGATGAGATTATGGAACACATGTTGTAATTTCCCTTGCCTCTAGATAAGAAACACTATGTCACCATATCCTAAATTACATTAGTTAGTTTCTGAGTTTTTCCTCTCGAAGCACATTTGGATGTGTTATATTTATAAAACCATATACTTTTGTATGTACCTATTATATTTATGGTTATAAAACCTAGCTTAAATTTATGTATATATCTATAATTTAATAAATTATTTGGTTATTATTATTTCTATATCAATTAGGGTTTCCTATGAAATAATCTAGAATTACGTGTTCAAGAGTCACAATAAATTACATAACCAACATATAATTCATATTATGAAGCATTATGCAATTGTACTAAAATATTTTGTTATCACCTTCATTGAACCTCACACTGAAGCAACGCCATTCCACGATAGCCGAAAACCACGCTTAGCCAAGTAACTAGCCCTACTAGGCCACAAGAGGGCTCTCTTTGTAAGGATATCAGCCGAGATGACTCAATCAAGAAATTTATATTAGGCTAGATATAGTAGCACAATGTTTGATTTGATTTTGAAGAGTTTTGCTGATCACGGGGAGCCAGATAGTTAGCGCGAGGAAATTAGGTCAAAATTGCACGGTTTTGATGGGGAAAGCTAGGCACAAGGGTGAACACTCTATGGTTTGATGGGTGAAGTGATTCAAAGATAGTTGAGGAGCTAAAAAGAGAATGTAAGCAAGATGGATTCTTTCTAAAATGAAGAAAACATAAGCTGTGAATATTTTCCGAAAACAGAGCATAAATATTATGGGTTATGCCTATCAACTTGAAAACATCCACTTAAAGAGTATGAAATGATGAAATGGAGTAAACAATACATTTTAAGATATGAAAACATAACAAAAATAAAATGAACATCATACCACATGGATCCCAAAGAAATAGTTGCAAGTTTTCATTAATCTCCTGCTAAAACTGATACAAAATGATGTCTACTCAAAGAATAAGCATCCAGCTAAGTCCAACCCTCTATAATGAGAAATAAGAAGAAGAATAGACATTGATTCAACCTCCTCCCATCCTCAATGGTCAAATCCCTAGGATGAGGAAATAATACATCAAAAACTAAACAAGCAAATGGAATCTAGGCAACCTAAGAACTTGCCTCTAAAAGTGAGGAAACTAATTCATTTGTTGTGAAGATAAATTTTGATCTAACGAATCTACCTTATAGTAACTATTACCCATATCATTTACGTGCCTAGTTACTATTTACATAAGTAAAAAAATCGTCAATGAGAGAAAACTCAAAATTACAGTCATGGCAGAGTGAAGTGAAAATTTAGGATAAAACTACCATATGCAGAGCACCCAAGCTCTATGTGCAACACTTTTTGTAGGGCCATTTTGGAGATCTTCACAGTGTCCAAATTGGGCCCAACATAGCTTGTGGGAAAGCAATTCAAGTCTACTTATATATTCATAACTTCTTATTTCTGGGTATATATGTATTTTCATATATTTTCACATCAGATATATAACAATTTTACCCCTCAAAAATAGATTCTACCAAGAATGCTTCTATGGCTCAAAAAGAAGGCATAAAGTTCATTTTTTGAGCATTTTTTGACCTTTTGGTTGACCAATTCTACTCCAAAATCTTAGCAAATGAACAGGGTGCACCTACTCATAAAAAAATGTTGTTTAAGGCCTTAAAGTGACTCCAGAAATTCACAACCTAAAACTATAGAAAAAATGTAAAAGCATGAAAATATGTTGTGAGTCAATGGAATAGGTTTGTGGAAATGGATATCCACTTTGATTATTTATACCACTTAGGAAGAAATGTTATCCATTTTTATGAGGTCTTTCATGATATAGGAAAACTTCTACTAAACTTTGCTCCTAGTTAGCCACATGCCTTGGTGCAAGAGCTCGTATTGCTTAAGAAGATAATATAGTTCGATCCTCTATTGGTTAGTAATCCTAATATATGTGTCCACATTTTAATGAATAGTGGAATGTTCAATGAAATTTGGGTTGATATTTGTCAATATGAGTTGTTCCAGTGGTTGAAATGCCTAGCCCACATGAGACAGGATGTAGCCAACTCAGTTATTGAGCTATGTTGTAGTTGCGTTGAACATGGGGGGAGTATCATCTCATATTTTTGGATGTGTTGAGTTTTGCATGCAAAAAATGTGTATGATCATCATGATGACGACCTCTATCTGGCCATAAATCTTGGGGTGAAAGGTAAATGATTTAGTGAGATTGGTGTCCAGCAATGACTAGAGGCTTGACCATATTGCACTTAGGAACCTATTATCCTATTTTTATATGATGTTTTGTGGGGTATCCAAATGTAAGAACGCCCATTCGAATAATATGTTGGCAGTTGTGGGATACTCTTCTTGTAGGTCACTGTAACGTCTATCTCAGAAAATATATCAATAAACAGAAAAACACAATCACTACCATGCTTGGTTGAAGTAGGTACAAATATATAGTTTAACAATAAGGATTCCTAAAGATGATTAGGAGTGTATGATGGTGTGGGTGCAGACGTTAGGGATAATCTTCCCAATTTGGCGGCAATCTCCTGAATATCAGTCTCAATTTCCTTGGAAGCGTCTTTAGGCGTATCAGTCATTAAACTGATAGCTTCATTGACACAATTGTTTAAGGTATCCAACACATCAACGTAGTGAACTGTATGGAATTCCACCAAATTCTAGTTACTGCTAGTTTTATAACAAAGCCAAATTATTGGTAGGTAATGCATGTTCATAGAGGTTTATTTCCATCCTCTTCATAAAAGTATAAAACGTTAACTTCTGTCTCGATTTCTCTCAAGCTCCTTTCCAAGTTGCTGGGAGTTATGGAATGACTTACGCCACACATTATCGGACAGTAATTCAAAAGGATTACTTATAATATAATCATGCTTTATATTGTTCCTTTCCTTATCGCGGATCTCCAAAGCTCACTACCCCAACACGCGATGACCACTCGAACCCGACGTTCCCTTAAGCTGGTCATTACAATGTTCAGCTCCTATAAATCTGAGATCTCACATAACAAATGCAAAGGCTTTCTATGATGCAGTATTGAGGACCCGTATTGATAAGGCTTCACGTCCACCCACTATTCCCTTAAGAGAATGTCGCAATTACTCTGCGCAAACAGAGTTTTCCTCTGACTATAATAAAATGAGATTAAAGTGGTGGCAGCAATATGTTTTCACAATGAAAAGAAACGAACCAAAATGCTCCAATACACAGTAAAACATCAAGCAGAGAATAGGAAGGTGATTCAAGCCTTTCAATATGTTTTCACAATGAAAAGAAACGAACCAAAATGCTCCAATACACAGTAAAACCTCAAGCCTTTCAATACATAGTGCAGTCAATTATTGAATACATCCATCCATACTAATAGAAAAATCGTTGAGTTTTGAGAACGCCGAGAGAAAAGTTCAATGATAATTCTTCTAGCACCACCCCTCTCTCTCCCTCTCAAAGGATCTTGGCGGCCACTTTATTTTTACTTTTTTAATGGATAGGTCTTCTCAGACCTTATCTATTACAAAAGCAGGCTTTTCTCCATAACGATTTAATACGTGAAGCTTTATTACAGCTTATCTATCTGTGATATAGATAGCATGTTTTATTCTCTACTCTTATCCTATTTTGAAACTAAAAAAGATAGCATGTTTTATTCTCTACTCTTATGCTATTTTTTAACTAAGAAAACATAGAAATTGCACGCTAAAGGACCCTACTCCCTTGATTTTCGAATAAGTTGGAAGACTTTTTCCCTTTGAGTCACATGCTCCTGCATCAGTATATAGAGGGTTGTACATTCTTTTTGCCTCTTAATAGTTGGTTTGGTAATGGAAAAAGTGACTAACAACTCGATACACTTGCCAACATCATATCAAATATTTTTCCAAGAAAAATAGTTATGTAATAATTTCATATTCTTACCCATACTAAAGATTGCTACTAACTCACTGTAAGGTGCCTCTCAAATAAGCTTTCCATCTGTGCTTGAAGGAAGACAAAGGTGTCTGAGGTAGCAAAACAATGCACTCACTAGGTGAAATTATGGAAATTGCTTTCGTGTCATCAAAATCTAGTATGTGGTAGCAAATTTTGAGTCACCATTTTATGGTTGTAGCCATCGAGAGGTCACATTCCTACAAGAGTAGAGAAATATAATGAGTGCCACAATCGAGGTTGACTGAGATAGTCTGAAACATGATAAGTGCTACCCTTATTATATTTGATGTAGAAATTGAATTGTTGATGGAATGTGGACAATTTATGTTAGAAGTTGTACTACAAATTCCCTTGCGTATACATAAAATGAAGAGACCTATGATCCAATGTGGATGATCTTTACCATCTCTATAATATAATGTTTCCATTTCTAGGATGATGAGATTATGGAACACATGTTGTAATTTCCCTTGCCTCTAGATAAGAAACACTACGTCACCATATCCTACATTACATTAGCTAGTTTATGAGTTCTTCCTCTCAAAACACATTTGGATGGGTTATATTTATAAAACCATATAGTTTTGTATGTACCTCTTATATTTATGGTTATAAAACCTAGCTTAAATTTATGTATATTTATAATTTAAGAAACTATTTGGTCATTATTATTTCTATATCAATTACGGTTTCCTATGAAATAATCTATAATTACATGTTCAAGAGTCACAATAAATTACATAACCAACATATAATTCATATTATGAAGCATTGTCGAATTGCAGTAAAATATTTTGTTATCACCTTGATTGAACCTCATGCTAAAGCAATGTAATTCCACGGTAGCCGCAAACCATGCTTAGCGAAGTAACTAGCCGTACTAGGCCACGAGAGGGCTCTCTTCGTAAGGATATCAGTCGAGATGACTTGATCAAGAAATTTATTTTAGGCTAGGTATAGTAGCAGAATGCTTGATTTGATTTTGAAGGGTTTTGCTGATGAGGGGGAGCCAGATAGTTAGCATAAGCAAATTAGGTCAAAATTGCACTGTTTTGATGGGGAAAGCTAGGCACAAGGGTGAGCACTCTATGGTTTGATGGGCGAAGTGATTCAAAGGCAGATGAGGAGTTGAAAAGAGAAGCTAAGCAACATGGATTCTTTCTAAACTGAAGAAAACATAAACTGTGAATATTCTCCCAAAAGCAGAGCATAAATATTATGGGTTATGCCTATCAACTTGAAAACATCCACTTAAAGAGTATGAAATGATGAAATTGAGTAAACAATACATTTTAAGATATGAAAACATAACAAAAACTAAACTGAACATCGTATCACATGGATCCCAAAGAAATAGTTGCAAGTTTTCATTAATCTCCTGCTAAAACTGATACAAAATGATGTCTACTCAAAGAATAACATCCAACTAAGTCCAACCCTTTATAATGAGAAAGAAGAAGAATAATAGACATTGATTCAACCTCCTCGCATCCTCAGTGGTCAAATCCCTAGGATGAGGAACTAATACATAAAAAACTGAACAAGAAAATCGAATCTAGGCAACCTAACAACTTGCCTCTAAAAGTGAGGAAACTGATTCATTTGTCGTGAAGATAAATTTTGTTCTAATGAATATACCTTATAATAACTATTACCCATATCATTTACATGCCTAGTTACTATTTACATAAGTAAAAAAATCGTCCATGACAGAAAACTCAAAATTATAGTGATGGTAGAGTGAAGTGAAAATTCACGATAATACTACCATATGCAGAGCGCCCAAGCTCTATGTGCAACACTTTTCGTAGGGCCATCTTGGAGATCTTCACGGTGTCCAAATTGGGCCCAAAATAGCTTGTGGGAAAGCACTTCAAGTCTACTTATATATTCAGATCTTCTTATTTCTGGGTATATATTTATTTTCATATATTTCCAAATCAGATATATAAAAATTTTACCCCTCAAAAATAGATTCTACCAAGAATGCTTCTATGGCTCAAAAAGAAGGCAAAAGGGTCATTTTTTGAGCGTTTTTTGGCCCTTTGGTTGACCAATTCTACTCCAAAAGCTTAGCGAATGCACAGGGTGCATCTACTCATCATTTTGAATCCAAAATTTTTAACCATTTCCTCATTAGATTCCGCTATGAAAAGCACAGCAAAAGTGGCGCGGCGTATAGAGCCAAAATTTCTATGTCAAAAATTGCTAAATTCTCCAAAAGAAAAAGTTTCTTGAAAACTTACTCAAAATTTGTGGAGAACACCACCATCAAGTGTCTTGGTTATCCAAGGAAGCTTCAGCATCACACCTAAGCCTATCATGGCCCTCCTTTTTGCCTTTGAGTGCTTGTCTTAGCCTTGTCTTCATTTGCTTGACCCTCAGATTGGAAATCTTATTCGAGGTACTATAATGGCGATCCATTTTCCTAATGATTTGATTGTCTGTGTTGGCATTTTGTAGAAGCTTCTCCAAATCAAAATTGACCCTCTCAAGCCAATTTTCTCTATCCTCCTCAATATCCTTCTCAAGCATTTGTTTTGTAGTCAAGGTGGCTCAGGTTTATTCTTCTTACTGACTTTCCTTTGTCACCTTGTCTCATTGCTTTCAAAAGTTCTAGCTCCATGAGGACTTGTTTGTCACTTAGCTACTTCTTCTCTTGGTCAAGTTATGAAATGAAATACTTAGCTCTCGTCAAGTTGTCCATCAATGCTTGGATATGTGCATCCTTTTCTGTTATGGAAATATTTTCATTTTTTACCTCATATTGAGCCTCCAAGTCAACTATCTCAATGCCATGGTGGATGTGTGGCTGTTCTGGTTCATCATCTTCCATAAAATTAGATTCCCTTTCCTCTTCATCATTGAGGCTTTCCTCTAGCATATTTTTCTTCCCTTTATGCACCTACTGCAACTGTTGTACTTGTTGTATTGAGGAAGAATGCAAAGTCCCTTCCACATTTTGTGGAGCAAGCATTTTCCTATGAGTTGACGAAGAATGCAAGGCTCCATCCACATCAAGTTGAGTAAACACTTTCCTATTAGCTACAAACAACTTTCTAGCCCTCTATGATATGTTGTGTAGGCTTCTGGCTTCTCAACAACTCTAGTCTCTTTAGCCTTCTAGCTTTTCTTTACTTTGCAACTACTGGAAGGCCTTTCTACTTCTTGGGGCACTTGTACAAGAATCTGAGGACCATTGAAGATGTCATTGGCAATGAATGTATCCCAAGAGATGTTGATGAGGTTGAAATGATGTAGTACAATTATCTTAATCAAGGAATAGTGATAGATACTGTTATGCTCTTAACCTGCAAATGATACCCAAATATAGAATATGCGAAGAAAAGATACCCGGAACACAAAATATGCGAAGAAAAGATACCCAGAACACATAATAGCAATGATTTTATTATTCAGAGAGTAATGTTCACTTGCCTCTTCGAGGGGGCAACCTCCAATAGAGCAGAGCTCGATTACAAAATAATACATGATGCTCCTCGCAGGGAGTCTCTATCCTTTATATATGACTCATACATGCAATACCACGAGCCAATACCGTGGTATTACTAATACCATCTATCTAATACTACGACCCATTTGCAACTAACTGTGGTTCCGTTATTATTTGTGGATTAACCACTTACAATTATTAATATGGTCTTTATTGACTCTTGACTATGACGTGGTCCCATTACATAGATAAGGGGGTTAGGGTGGGACCCTAACATGCCCTCCCCCTTAAGACTACCCTTGTCCTCAAGGCTGAAGCTGCAGAAACTGCTGCAGAATAGTGGTTGGCTCCGAAGTTGCATCTTCCGGAGAGGTGTCTTTCCATTTGACTAGGATTTCCTTAATCATGCGGCCGCGCAGTTGCTTGACTCGTGTATCGAGGACTTGTTCTGGTTGAAGCCAGATGGAGCCTTCTTCGTCCAATTCCGGTAGACTGGTCTGAATTCTGCAATTGTTCCCAATCACTTTCTTGAGGCATGAGACATGAAAAACTGGATGGATTTTTGCAGTAGGTGGCAAGGACAACTTGTAGGCCACTTCTCCAATGCGTTGAAGTACTTGATATGGTCCGTAGAATTTGGGAGAGAGTCTCTGACGCCCCTTGTCTTTGAGTGATGTTTGCTTATATGGTTGGAGCCGTAAAAAGACCTGATCCCCTTCTTGAAATTGGCGCTCTAAGCGATGCTGGTCTACCTGTTGCTTCATGTAGTTCTAAGCTTGATGAAGATTCTCTTGAAGATGGGCGAGCATGGTTGTGCGGTGTTGTAAGAGTTGATCCATTTCTTGGACTTTTGAGCATCCCCTGAGACACAAAGTAGGTGAAGGCGGGAGTTGATCGTGTACTGATTCATAGGGAGTCATTTTGGTGGTGGCATGATAGTTGGTGTTATACCACCATTCAGCCAGAGGTAGCCACTGTAACCAAAGGTGTTTCCTTTCTGAAGTGAAATACCTAAGGTAGGTTTCTAGACATTTGTTGACGGTTTCGGTTTGACCATCTGTTTGGGGATGATAGGAAGTACTGAGTTTTAGTTGAGTGCCTTGTATTCTAAAGAGTTCCTGCAAAAAATTGATGGTGAAGATCGGGTCGCGGTCGGACACAATAGAAGTGGGCATGCCATGCAATTTGAAGATCTGATCCATGAAATATTGAGCCACCAAAGTTGGTCTAAAAGGGTGGGGTAGATCGCATAAATGAGCATACTTCGACAATCAGTCCACAATCACCATGATGACTGACTTGTTCCCTGACTTTGGAAGACCTGTAATGAAATCCATAGAAACCTCCATCCAAATTGATGTTGGAATGGGCAATGGTTGTAATGTACTTGGTGTGTTGATGGTTTCCCCTTTGTGGCGTTGACAGACATCGCATTCTGCTATGAAGGTAAGGGTGTCCTTTTTCATGCCTGTCCAAAAAAATGATCTTCTGGTGCGTGCATACAACTTCTAAAAGCCTGAATGTCCTGCAATGGGAGATGAGTGCAATTCTGCCAAAATGCGACTTTTGAGGGTGGATGTTGGTGATATTACGACTCTGTCCTTGTAGCGAAGAATATCATCCTGCCACGAGTAGCCCTTGGTGGAATTTGGATTTTCCTGCAATTGAGAAATGAGTTGGGAGAGACCGGGGTGTGAAAACCATTCCCTGCAAGCTTCTTCAATCCATTCTGGAATGGGGAGGGATATTGCTAGCAGGGTATTTTCCTCCTCAAATTGGCGAGATAATGCATCTGCTACACTATTGTCTTTCCCTGTCATGTAAATGATCTCATAATCATATCCTAACATTTTGGCTAGCCATTTATTTTGTTGTGGGAAGGATAGGCGTTGCTCCAAAAAATATTTAAGACTGTGATGATCTGTGCGGATTTGGAAACGTCGCCCCAATAAATAAGGTCGCCAGGTGTCGACTACATGTAAGATGGCCATCGTTTCCTTCTCGTAGGTAGATTGGCCTAGATTCCTCCCACTGAGTTGTTGGCTTGTGAAGGCCAACGGTCGCCCTTCCTGCATTAAGACCACCCCATTACCTATACTAGAAGCATCACATTCAATGAAAAAATATTTGGTGAAGTGAGGTAGTGATAAAACTGTAGTGGAACACATGGCATTTTTTAGAGCTGTAAAGGCCTGTTGTCCTTCCTCATTCCAGAAGAATGAATTTTTCCTTAGGAGTTGGGTGAGGGGCTTCGCTATGCGACCATAGTTGCGGACAAATTTATGATAATAGCCGGTGAGACCCAAAAATCCTCGCAAGCTCTTCAAGGTCTTAGGTGGAGGCCATTCCTGCATTGCTTGGATCTTTTTGGGGTCCACCTTGACACCTTCACGCCCCACAATGTGGCCCAAATACTCTACTTCTGCCATGCCAAACAAACACTTGGACATCTTGACAAATAATTTATGCTTGCGGAGCAGTTGCAAGAGTAGATCTACATGCTGAAGATGTGCGGCCCAAGTGCAACTATAGATGAGGATGTCATCGAAGAAGACAAGGACAAATTTCCTGAGATATGGTTTGAGAATGTGGTTCACAAGGCTCTCAAAAGTAGAGGGGGCATTACTAAGACCAAATGGCATGACCAAGAATTCATAGTGGCCTTCATGAGTTCTAAAAGCAGTCTTGGGGATGTCGACTTCCTTCATGCGAATTTGGTGGTAGCCTGAGCGAAGATCCAGCTTCGTGAAAAATTGAGCCCCATTGAGTTCATCCACCAAATCATCAACCACTGGGATGGGAAATTTAGCTTTGATTGTCAACATATTGAGGGCCCTGAAGTCAGGACACATCCTCCACTCCCCATCTTTCTTGAGTACCATGACCACTGGAGATGAATAAGGACTGATGCTGGGACGAATGACATCGGCTTCCAAAAGTTCCTTGATGATTTTTTCTATTTCATTCTGTTGGGTGAACGGATATCTGTATGGGCGCACATTTGGAGGTTATGCCCCTGGAACCAAGGTGATGCTATGATCATGTTCCCCTTGCGAGGGTGGAAGCCCTTCAGGCTTGTCAAAGACCGGCAGATGGTTATTTAAAATCTATTGCATCTCAGGATGAATTGGCGACGGCTTGGTTTCGACTACCTGGATGGCATTAAATTGAGCTATAACTCCATGATTGCCCTTTTTTAACAATTTTTCCATCCTATGTGAGCTAATGATAGAGGGGGCTCCCGCCTGGCGTCCACGGAGGGTATGTGTGTGGTTGTTCTGCTTAAAACTCATATACAACTCCTGGAAATCCATTGTGATTGGCCCAAGAGTGCAGAGCCATTCAATGCCGAGGAAAATGTCGCAACCCCCCATGTGTATGGAAAACATGTGGGTTTTCAACTGATAATCCCCCATTTGATGTTTGACATTTTCACAATGGCCTTCACATTTCATTGTGCCTCCATCCGCAATTTGAACTTGGAAGTTAGAAACTGCTCGTACTAAACAATGCACTGTTTCTGCGACTTTTTGATCGATGAAATTATGTGTACTTCCACTATCAACCAAGACTACGATTAGGTGATGTTTAATAAACCCTCTGATTTTGAGAGTTTGAGGAGAAGAAATGCCTGCCAAACCATGCAACGAAATAAGTGGTTCGCCAGAGACATTGTCCTGTTGGTTGTATTCCTCTAGCGGCTCATGTTCCTCCAGTGGTGGATCTTCTTCTGTTGAGCTGTAGTGAGTGGCATCAGTTTGAAAAAATTTGGGCTCCTTGCATTTATGACCTGGGGAGTATTTTTCATCACAGTAGTAACATAGGCCTTGCTTTCTTCTTTCTACCATTTCCACCGGTGACACCTTTTGGACCTTAAGTGTTTGAGTCGTGTTGTGAGCCTGTGGAGGGCGACCTTTAGCAGAGAAATTTGGGCGACTGTATTGGGCTGCTAATGCACGTTCCACGTTACGAGCTACCTTACAAGCCTCCGTCCATGAGGGAGGGTGGTGTAGTGGGACTTGGGATTTAATAGCCTCTTTATGACCGCTGATAAAACATTCCATGTAAAACGCATCTGAGAGACCCCAAGTATGGAAGGCTAAGGCTTCAAAAGCTGTAATATATTCATCCACTGTTCCAGTCTGTCGGAGCTTAGTAAGACGATCCAAAAAAGAGGATTCCTGGTCAAAGCGGTCTTGAAGAGCTTTTGTAAATTGGTTCCAAGTCCTAAAAGCTCCACTGCGACATTGATGCCATTCCCACCATTGCCACCTTTCATTGTCCAGGTACATGCTCCCCAACATAAGCTGAGTCCCATCATCTAAGATGCGATTTAATTTGAAATACTGCTCCATTTGCGCTATCCATGCCGATGGGTGAGAACCATCAAATATATGCATATCTAACTTGGGAGGTCACTGACTGGGTTGTGGGTGGGTGTGCCAAACGTGAGGAGAGTGGCTAGACTCACCTTCATGGTATTCATTGCCATTAGACTCCTCCTCGTGGGCTTGCTCCTTTTCCTTTGGGATTATTTGTTGTATCTGGATACATAATCCGTTAACCAGATAGTGGAGGGAGTGCATGGTTTCTTCAAGTTTGTCCATCCTTTCATTGGCCGTCGCTTGAGTTCTAGTTGCTATCATACACCAACCTGATGAAAAATGGAGACCGCCAAAAAAATTTTCACTAATTATTGAATGGTACTACCACGCTCAGCTCGTCGTTCTGATTCTGATGGGCTAGATCACTAATAAGCGCCCCAATTTTTTTTTTATTTTTTTATTTTTTTTTTTTTTGCAGAAAACTCCTAACGGAGTTTTACTCCTTCCTGATCAATACTGCAGTTGTCAAATCCTCAAAATGTCAATGCGGCCAAAAGTCTTGCGAAAATTATACCCCGGTATAGGAACCCTTCTCCACAACTCCGACCTAGTGGATCTGAGAGATCTGAGTGGCGGATCTGGTGGCAGGAATAGACTGTTGCTGCGGATCTGCTGGATCTTAATAGATATGAATGACTGATTTCTTCTGCGGCTACACTTCTTTGCACCAACAGATCTTGAATAGATGATGTGTTATCCCTCGATAGAAAAGGGAACTATGGTCTTGAGGAGTGTCAAGTGCTACAGATCGCGATATACATAAGGGTCTGGCAGTAGTACTTGGCCCAATGTTTTAGGGCTCTAACTAAGGAGGATCGACCGTACCCTTAGCTGTACAACCTGACTATCCTATCGTATGGGCGAGTAATCTCTCTGAGTGTTGTTCTCGGTGTACTGTAGCCACAAGACGGTCGATGGTTTATCTATGGTGAGGTTTCAAGGGAGCCTAGGGGGCTTCCTATATACCCAGAGGGTACGTGGAAGATAGTCCGTGCACGGTTCTGTCTAATGCACTACTACTCGAAGGGGTATCCACATGGGTTACAAGGGAGTCCAACATGCGTGACCACCTCTTGTATTTTCTGCGTGCATGTCTCCCCAAATCCACAAGTTTATGCGCTCAACGACAGATCCCGTGGTTTAAAGACGCCAGAACATGTCTCGAGCCGAATTTTTTTTTGCTAAGAAATGGAGATCCCACCAGCCATGGAAAGTGCTCTGATACCACTTGTTATGCTCTTAACCTGCAAATGATACCCAAATATAGACTATGCGAAGAAACGATACCCATAACACAGAATATGTGAAGAAAAGATACCCAGAACATAGAATAGAAATGATTTTATTATTCAGAGAGTAATGTTCACTTGCCTCTTTGAGGGGGAAACCTCCAATAGAGCAGAGCTCGATTAGAAAATAAGACACGATGCTCGTCGCAGGGAGTCTCTATCCTTTATATATGACTCATACATGCAATACCACTAGCCAATATCGTGGTATTACTAATACCATCTATCTAATACTACGACCCATTTGCAACTAACTGTGGTTCCGTTATTAATTGTGGATTAACCACATACAATTATTAATATGGGCTTTATTGACTCTTGACTATGACGTGGTCCCATTACATAGATAAGGGGGTTAGGGTGGGACCCTAACAGATACTATTCATTTGTTGGGGGTGTCGCTTTTTATGTACAATGTAGGGCATCTTCTCATTGTTCCTAAATAAGAAATACGGGATGTTCAACATTTTCACTCTTCTGAAGTGCATAAGAAGCATAATATGATAGGTGTACAATCTAGAAAATCTGCCCTCACATGTAAAATACTTCATAATGATCCTTACCATAGGGGCATACTTGTCGTTAAGGAACCTAAAAGGAAAGGTCCTCTTCTTTTCATTCCTGTACCTAAATTTGATGTATGGCTCATAGTAGTGCTCATCCAAATCATGTGCCTTAAATCATTTTTCCCCTACATTTGGAATCCTTGTAGCATCAATGATGATGATGAATGAAACTATAAACGTCACCCGTGCAAGAGTTACCCTTTTATCACGGAGATTGGCTTCAAAAACCCTCGTCAACTCCCGATGATGTTGAACTCTTTCCACCAACTCACAAAACTCATAACACCCTAGATGCCTAAAACAAGAGGCATTCATATGAGAAGCCTGTAACTCTCTAATGTTTCATGGTTCCTCTCTGATGATTCTACCTCCCTTATGTGGTTTTCTCTCATGCTGAGGTTCATCTTCGAAGCTTTCATTACCACTATGTTCCTCCTCCTCATAGTCTCTATCCTCTTTGTCCATGTTTGTTGAATCTTGAATCTTTGAAACCCTAGAGAAGGTAACCAAGAAGTGAATTATGGTGAATAGGGATAGGGGAAGAGGAGAGGAGCTTAAGCGATGTAGGATGAGATATATATGATATGAGAGTGAGAAGGAGGGTATTTTTGTTAGGGATTGTTTAATAAATAAGGTTTTAAGGATTTTTTTTGTTGGGATTACGATATAAGGGATTTGAGGGAATTAGGGTATAAGGGATAGGTGGAGGGATTTGTTTGAGGAAATTAGGGTATAAGAGATATGTGGAAGGATTAGGGTATAAGCAATAGGTGGACGGATTTGTAGGCAACCTAGGGGTTAAAATTTGAAATAGCAAAGCAACTTCAAAATCATGAACTAAATGCTGAGAGGATAGTTCAAGAAGTGCACTTACTTGTTTAGAAGTTCTAGGTGGAAAAAAGGTGATTTGGATGATTGATAGGGTGATTTTGGTGCTTGCTTGCCCTATACGCAGTGCCTTGTATAGGTGCACAACGCTCGAGCTCTATGTGCAGTGCCGTTTAAAATTTCACTGGCAAACTAGCCCTATGTGAAGCACTCTGTCCCTATGCGCAACACTCTCTCCTCTATTCACAACACGTCCTCAATGTTATTTATGTGCAACACCTCTTGCTCTATGTGAATCGCCTCCTACTCTATGCGCAACGCCTCCTACTCTATGCACAATTCCTCCTCTTTATTCAACCACCAATTGGATTTAATTCCCTTCTCTCCTTCAACTCTGTTCTTTCTCTTTGTCAAATGAATATGATGAATTTGGAAATGGAATTTGAAATCTTATATAGAGGGTCATTTTGATTTTTCTTTAGAAAAAACCCACTTTGTAATGTTTTATGGGAGTTTTTCTTTGTCTTCAAATCTCTCTTTAATAACTTTCTCTATTTGTCTATTTTTAGGTGGATGATGCTTGGATAGAACTGATTTCTTCAATGGATTCATTTTCTTACAGCAAGGAGAAATGCTTGGGCAGCTTATGGTAACACTTATTACATGAAATGAATTGAATTACATCAAAAAATATAAATCAACTAGAAATACTATGTTTTCAATTACATTAGTCAAATAAGATATTTTTACAATAACCATGACATACTAACAGTCACTATTTCTTTATTGGTCATCCTCGTGCCTTTGCTACCCTTTATTTGCACATGAAACTATGCTTTTGACCATGGAAATGAACGCTAAGACCTAATTGAAACATAACTGCCTTAACTCTTTGTTTTCCTCCAACATCTTCTTAATAATGTTTACTAAGGATTTATTTGAAGACTCAGCTAGTCCATTTCCCTGTGGGTAGTATGCTGTGGAATGACCCAACGTGATGTTGTATTTGTTGCAAAACTCAACCATTCTCTTCGACTTAAATGTTTCTACATTCTCTGTAATAATCTTGTGAAGGCAACCAAAATGAGACAAGATATTGGCCTCTAAAAACTGAATGATTACCATGTCCGTAGCTTGCCTTGTTGGAATGGATTCGATCCATTTGGTGAAGTAATCTATAGCTATCAAAATCCATATGTGTTGTGTTGATGATGTAGGATGAATTTCTCTTATGAAATCAAGCCCCCACTGCTGGAAAGGTGCACTAACTACAACTAGCTTCAAAGGAAAAGGAAGCAGCTTCCCTTTTCCCTGAAAAAACTTGACATTCATGGTAGCTTCTGGCTGTCTTATTAAAATCTAAAAAAAAGGATGGACAATAATACCCTGCTCTCAAAATTTTATTAGATGTTGTTTTCCAAATCAAGTGACCCCCACAATCTCCTCTATGAAAATCATTCATTACCTGCTGAGCTTCATTTCCAACTAAAAAATTAAGAAGAACCCCTCCCAGATATTTCCAATAGAGAGCACTATCTAAAATGCTGATTTTTGCAGACTTTAGTTTTAGTGATCTACCTTTATTTCTTGACATTCCAAGAGGAGGAGAAAGATGTTGAAGAGCGTATACTATATCAGAATACCAAGGTGGGTTGAGAAACATCTTTGATACCTTAAACATCTTTGCTGCAATGAGATTTATGTCTAGAGCATGAAGATTTAACTTAGCCATGAGTTTTTCCAAGCCTTGACCTTTTATCAGTTTGGTAGGCTTAATCTCAAGATCATATTCCAACATCTCTGGTATCCGCTTACCTCTCCTTCCCTCTAGATGAGTTTGCATGAGGATATATTTGACATACACGTTGGGAACATATGCTATGGTATGTGAATGCAGAACGTAAACTCAAAAATCCTTCAATGACTTTATAAGAGCCGAAGCTTGCTTCTCAATAATGTTATAGCGCAAAGTAGCATCTCCGATAGTCTGACTGAAAAATCCAATGGGTTGTTCCACTTGATCCTTCTTTTCAACAAACACTACAACCAAAGTGTGCTTTGATGCAAATGAAAATATAATAAAGTCATGAGTATAATTGGGACTAATCAAAACAAGGTTTGTGGTTAAAGCAAGCTTTACTAAGTTGAAAGATTTCATGGCATCATCAATCCACTTCACAGTGTTGTCCTTCCTCAACATATTAGTTAACGCACGCAAATTCTCGACCAAATTTTGTATAAATATGTGTAAGAAATTCATCTTACTATTGAAGGCTTGGATCTCCATTTTGTTGTAGAGAAAGTCTATTTGTTGAATTTCCTCCACCCTAGAAGGATCAATGTGAATACCATCTTTAGAAATTATATGGCTGAGAATCTTACTTTTCCCCATGGTTAAAGTCCTTTTTTTGGATTTAAATAAATTCTAAACTCCCCGCATTTCTGAAAAAGAATCCTTAGGTGGTGTAAATTCTCATCATTATAACCAAAAAATATTGTCAACTTATCTAAGTAAACCACTAAGAAAACATCCTTCTCGTTAAAGAAATCTATGTCCATGGCCTACCGAAAAGTGGCCCCGACATTCTTCAGCCCAAATGCCTTCTTGGCATACTAAAACGTTCCCCATGTTGTTGTGAAGGCACTTTTGTCTTGGTATTTTACATGCACCAAGATCTGATTGTAACCTGAGTAGCCATCTAGTAGCAGCATCCATGACGATCCAAATACTCTTTTCAGAATCTGGTCCATCTTAGGAAGAGGATAATTATCTTTTAGGGATACTTTATTTAGGTTCAGAAATAATTGCGCAACCTTATCTCTCTGGTCTTTTTTTGCACCAAGACCAAATTTTAAACCCAATCAGAGAATCTAATTGGAACAATGATACCAGCTTTAAACAATATATTTACCTCTTTATTGATGGATGGCAATAGCTTTAGATTGATCCTTAACTTTTTTTTAAAGGGTTTTTGATTCGTCTTGATTGGAATGGTGTGCTGAATGATGTTCTTCTCATATACTTTCAAATCAGAGTAATCCCATGGAAAAACATCAAAAAATTTAGAAAGCAATTTAACATACTTAGCTTTTGACTTAGGAGATAATGTTTTTGATAAATTAACAATCTTGGGCTGGTCCTCTATCCTAATGTTTACATCTTCAACTCCTTTGTTAGTAGGACCCAAGGATGGTTTTCTCGTCACGTCATCTTGATCACAGAACTCCTCTAAAGGTATAAGACCTCTACGAATAACATTATCCTTCAGCTATAAAGCATCCATCTGATTTACCTCAATGTCTTGTTCATCAGAATCACAAACACCATCAATGAAAACATTCTCAAACTTCCCTTCATTCTGCAAAAAGGAATTAATTTCATTGTCATCCCAGAAAACTTTCCAATATCTTAGATTATCAGGAACAGAAGACCTATGTTTGACATGAACTTCAAATTTATTGCTAGAATTCATTGGAATTTTTAGATTACTTGTTATTGTAGCAAGTGAATAAACAATGATATTTTGACTTCTCGGTATTGCTGTCAATGTGTATTCTAGAAACATTTTCAAGATATCCAAGACTACATTCCTATAAGCACTCATATGTGGATGCTTCACTTGATATTCTCCTTTGACTTGTTTAATCACTAGCTCTGAATCACCATAAACATAAATCCTTTTTGCACCCAACTTCTTCAAAATATTTTGACCTATAATCAATGCCTCATACTCTGCTTCATTATTGAAGCAATCGAAAGCTAATTTATAGTAAGAAAATCTAACATTACTTGGGACTTTCTCTGGCTAAAAAATAGGACTTCGAATCCAAATTCCAATACGTGCACCATCTTTACCCAAAGCACCATCGAAGTGCATGCTCCAAAGGCCATCTTCATCTTCCAAGTGTTGGAATTTTGCTTTAGTTTGGATCTTACCCTTGCTGGTTGCTTCATTTTTCTTCTCTTCACTAACTTTCTGCTCCTATGGAGGCTACTGAAAAGGAATTTCCATTTTTTCCTTATCTTGATTAAGAACTGCTCTAAAACTCTCGGAAATTTCTAGTACATCATCTACTTCTACAAGCTGAATATCTACATCATTCAATCCACTATCAGTGTACAAAACAAAAGACTCTAAATTTGTATGTAAAATGTTTATCGGATGGTTTATGGGCTTCTCTTTACTAGTGATCATATATTTCATTTTATTTTCCCTGTACAACTTCCTTAATTGACCGAAAACAAGGATTGTAGCATAAGAGTAGTCAACTTGTAAAGTGCCTTTGATTTTGGCTCCCCACGATCTAGACAACAACATACAAAATCAAGGTGGTATATCAGCAACTAGCACGTCCATCAAAACATTCTTGGCTAGGATTTGATCTAAGGGAACCACTAAATAATTGATGAGACCAATGTAGTGAACTCTACCAGAATCAAGTGAGTACAAATCATGATATGTTTGGGTGATATCTAGGCCCAACTGTTCCATGATGGCCTTGGGTATCAAATTGTGGGAAGCTTCAAAATCAAGCATAGCATTATGAAGAATATACTCATGTAGTCTAAGACTCAAATAAAAGTGCAGGACTTCACTATCTTCTAGTTGACCTTCTATATCTAGACAAAAAATAAGTTCAGGATGATCATCCTCAACATTCACCATGTCGAACAAAGGATCAGCTTGTAGTATTCTAGACACATGGTGTTTGTAATGGCTATTCTTAACAAGCCCAATCAAAGGAATTCACCCTTTCAATTTAGCAATTTTACTTTCTAAATTAAAAGATGTGATTTTTCCACCTCTTTGACATCGATCTCCCTCTTATCTGTTGGCTCCTTTGTTGCACTATCCTTTTTTTGATTGTCTTTTTCTTCTGTAGATGCACTTGTTGATGCCTGATTTACCTTTTTAGAATTCTCCATTTTTATGATTGTTTGAGAGATCATTCTTTGACTGAACGTCCTTCCTCTTCTGAATACGATTGAATGGTACATCTCTACTCCTCAAAGGATATTGTCTCTGCTGTGCGCTCAAAGCATTCATGTAACCATGCTGATAATCATTAGATTCGGCCTCCAAAACAACATAATTTGCTAAGATGTAGTCCTCATCCCTTAGAATGTCACAACTTTCTACATACTCCTCACCTTCAGTTAGAAATATAGGCATACAAACCACTGTCAAGAAGTGATTTGTTTCAATTACCAGATTTTCATCCTCTTCTTCTTCTGCTCCTTGGAATAGTTCTATTGTAAGGGAGTTCTTATCTATTGTGGTTGTTGCAGTGGTTCTTGTTGTGCTTTTTTCTCTCTTTGCTTGATTCAAAATTTTGGCTATCACTAGCTTCTAAAGTTTGGGTTCCGGATCTGCGGTTCAGGTTTGTCTATCATTGACAACTGATCAACCATTCCTTCAATTGTTCAAATCAATGTATCTATTTTTACATCTGAAGTAGATGCTTCTTCTTTCACGGTCACTCTTTTCTCTGATCCCATTCTTTCTCTTTTTTTCAAAAATTTCACTTTTACGCTCACAACATTCTTTAGCATGTCTTCTAGAGTTGTAGGATAATGTTCACGCAACTGATATGCCATATCAGCATCAAATCCATCTGGAAACTTAACCGAAGCCAATCACTGTGGTGGTTTTATATTGGCAAGGATAACATTTTACACTGCATTAAATCTCATACAATAGTCTTGCACACTCTCGCCAACATTTCCTTTGATGTTCTCATATTTAGAAAAGAATATCAAGGGGATTCTTCTTCACCTCCCACCGATCTAGGAACTGCCTCTAGAGGATTGGTAGAGTAGAGATAGAAGCTACTTGTAGGGATATGAACCATTTTCAAACTTCTCCTCCAAATCTTTATACAAACAGCCTCATCATCACATCTTCAATTTCAATTTTATGGAGATCAAAGAAATAATTCATCTTGTCTATATTTTGTTGAGCTGTGATGGTTTCGGTGCCATTAAACAAAGGTATTCTGGTTGGATAATCAAGGCGCATGACACCAGGACTTTGAGAAAAATAATGTGTGCATATCGGCCAGTCATAACTAGATGTGGGGTAGGTGGTGGATTTAAAGCAAGGATTGGGATATCCAATATACTCAAAAGGGGGATTAATGATAGCTTGAGTGGTGTGAAAAATATGTGAAGAAAAAGGAATGCGGTGAGAGATAGTTTGAGTGGCAGTTGATGAAAAGGAGGTATTTCGAAAATCAAAATATGGCCTATGAGTATTATTTTGTACCCAAGTGTTTAAGATTTAAGAGAGGTTCTACAAATGATCAAGAGTGTGTGTTAGCTTCCTATACCAATAGGTTTCATTTTTCATGATTGATTGGAGAAGTGCCAAATATGTTCATCCTTTCCATGATGCAAAGGTTCCATATTTTGTAGAATTTCACTATGTACAGGTGGTTGACTCTTGCCACAATTGATGAATAGCTAGACAGTCTAATCCTGGCTAGATCATGTTTGAATTTAGTTGTCTTAGAATAGAGAATAAAGGTATGTACAAACAGCTCAAGCTTGGCAGACAAGTAGTTAGGTAGATATGCAAAGGGTCTCAAAATCTTAATCTGAGACCTGGAAGAAATAAGGGTAGACTTAGATAGGAGGGCAGCTAAAAGAAAAGAGAAGAATCAAGGTTTGCTAGTTCAAATGCACCCAATGAAAACGAAGAAAAAAATGTTAGGTGTACAAGGCTATGTAGGCAGTTTTGATGTTGTGGAAGCAGGCTTATGGGAAATTTGGTCTTGCTGCAACAGGTTTCATCTCATAAATATCATAAGGTGCTATGGCAAGGTGGTTACAAAATAAATGGAGCATGACTAATTTCCCTCCTCAATTTTCCAAAAATCACCTACTAACATCCCCCCAAGGACAATGAGATCTGCTCACTGCCCTTAGTCCACTTCATTTCATGGAAAAAACTAAGTGAAACAACAACAACAACAACATTGAAGCACAAAATAAATCACCAATACAACACATCCATCAACTACACCTGCATCATCGATCTTTGGATCACTCAACACTGAAACAGTGAAACCCTATCAACAACATAGTCACCAGAACACAAAACAGACAACATAACTCTGCAATAACAACCAGATCCAACTGCAACTTCAAAATATCATACTTCATACTATATATGCTACTGTAATGAACCCAATTTATGTGTATACACGCTTTTACCAAAGCAAACCCGCGTAAAGGTCTACAAATTCTAGCTTATAACTTTGCAGCTATTCCAGACATCAATTATAACCAGAACATAATATCTACAGAATAAACATGTGTTAATAATTTAGATCTAGTCTATCCATGATCAAACAATATAATTATAAAACATTCCAAGCCTTAATATCTCGATCCATCATCCATCATCAACCACATAGGTGCATCCTTGATTCAGATCAATCAAAGCATCACAAACCCATAACCAATATATTAGATCTCACACTTCATCAGATATTCATCACTTACACACTTGCACCTCTTGGCCTAATGATCTTTCCCTTATATAGGTTTAGGCCTCTCTCAATACCATGGTCCAAAACCATGTCAAACCAATACCTTGGAGCCAATACCTAGGGTCAACACTTCAGACCAAATACCATGGACCAATATCAAAATACCATGGACCAAATACCACGGACCAAATACCACAGACCAAAACTTAGTTTTCCAACATGTATGCACCTTTCCTTCTGTGAACCTGCGTGTGAACATATACACACCTTTTTTTCTACTCACCCGCGTCTATACACACTTTCATCATGGTTAACTTGCGTATACCTCTCTCTTGACCTATTGTACTATGATCTGTCATCTGATTGAGTGGCCATCAAGGACAACACCTGTATCATAATGCCAACAATATTGATTGTTTCGAATCAATGTAAGGATCTTTCAAAATCTGAAATTTTACATTGCCTTCAAATCCAACAAAAATACAGGTATTCCTTTCATTTTAATATGAAAGAATACATGGTTGTTGATCCATAGGAAGGCATAGGGAAGTATGAATTTCTGCTACTTAAGTGTTGGTTGTAAATTCCTCAAGCATGATAAACTCTGATTCTATCTCTGGCATAATGTCTATCTCTGACTCATACTCTTCTAATTTATAGTCTAAATTATCCTTGAAAAGAAAACATTCTTCAATATTATTAAACATGTTAGCCCTATCATCTTCATGAAATAAAAAAATCCATGTTAGTTTATCTCCTTTTAGCAAATCTACATAAAAAATTGGCTTACTCACAACAACTTCGTGTATAGTTTCATGAGTCTTATGACTGTCATCATTTAAACCCAGATTTAATTTTCAATAATGGAAGAAATTTCACTCACACATTCTTGACTATGTGAACACTACAAACCTGCCTTAGCATGGGTTGTAACATGGCTTTTCAGGAGCTGGTCTATTTCATCTTCACACGGAGGAGAACATTGAGTTTTATAGAAATCAACATTGGCTTGGTGATTTTCATTTTCAAGATCAGGAGTAGGTCTTTCTCTAATTTCATCCCAATCTGTATCATCCATGGAGGAAGTTGTTGATTCTTGTTGGGAGAAAAAGTCATAAAGGGCTTATAATATTTCTTCTTCTGTACATTCTTCATCTCCATACTAATTTTCAAGAAATTTAATGAAATTTTTAGAAATTTAATGAATTTTTTAGAAATTTCATAACATCTATCCATCATTGATAAGGAAAAATTGTAGCTTTAATAACGTTGAAATAAAACTGAATCAAAATCCTTTAGAGAATATAAAATAGCAGACGGTAAACTCTGGTACCATTTTCTCACTATTTCCTCCAAGCTAGCCATGAATATCGTCATCAGACAATCTTCAGGAAGCTTATCCTTTAATTTGTGAATATCAAAAGGAAATTTGACCAAATGGAAACTAGCATATTCTCCATCGTGACCATTAAACTTTGGTAGCCCTATTTGCCAATCTATATAAGGAATACGGTTCATAGAACTAGAAATATGGCCTCGATTCACAAGAGCATAGCTTCAAGCAGTTGAATCCATCTTGAAAACAATCAAGTTACCAAGAAGTTCTTTAAACTACAAGTTTTTGAAAATTGGAGTCACCATGAAAACTCTAAAACTTTGGATTCTTTGACGCTGGAGTCGCCAGGTGAAAAATGCAGAATGTTTCTTATGTTTGATCACAGTTCACCATCAACAATCATTTTTGAACCTTGTAATTATTTCTGGGGGAAGATGTGATCTTTTGTTCCCTGGCCACGACACCAAAATGTCATCCCCTACAATGTCCTAGGAGGAGGAGGAGATCGAAAGAGATAACTTCAAACCACTTGCTATTCAACAACTATACATGCTAAACTAGAGAGGGATCTCTCTAACATTTTCTCAGACAATGACTGGAATAGAAATGGATTTGAGGGTAGACGTAAAAATTTTAGTTGATTTTTTGCAAAGCTAGTGTTTTTGGGTTGCTCGACTAGCGATGAGGAAAAGAAATTAGGTCAAGGCCTCAAAGTGTGTAGTAGGAGGCATAAAGAGGAGCAAGATAGCAGTATCTTGTGATGGATTTAAGAGTTTGGTCAATGTAGTGTAGGGTTTGAAAATCTTAGAAGGTTATAATGAGCATGTATTACCATGAATTCATTAATCTAGAAGAAGAAATACACAAGCATGATTTTCCACACAAACAAAGCTTTGAATGTAAATATTTATGCCTATATAAATGTAAGGAAAATCACATGAGGAAATAAAATCATGTTCAGAGAGATGGATTCATTCATAAGGAACTAATATAGAAAAAAAACAACATCATAAACTCACTCCTCATGTATTCCTGAAAAATAGTAGCAACTGCTCCTCAATTAACTATGTGAAAGCATAAGATACAAGTCCTCTCCTATAAAGCCCAAACATTCTCTCTAAATGAGAAATGACATATATAGGCTCCAACAAATAGTTTCCCCACCATTAGGGGTTGAACCACTAAGTGGTGGAATAGTTTCCAAGAATCTCTCAACTGACAAGTGAGAGTGAGAAGGTCAAAAACAAACTCCCCTCTTTGAATTTGATTTGAGTTTTGCTCCATTTATAAGGCCTAATTGATCATCAAAACAGCCAATCATGCTAATTTATTTCATAATTACATCAACAAGGCTTTAAAATACTGAGATTACATCATCAAGCAAATATTTTTCAAAGACATGGTGAGAAAGACAGCTATAGGAAAAAGCACAGCGCATTCAAGCAGAAACACAACAAACTCATGCAGAAGTGTAGTGCCATCTTGCAAAAGGATTTTGGAGGCCTTCCCGTGCTCTAAATTGAGAACTTTATAGTTTATTAGAACGTTCCAATTGTCTAGTTATCATTTTACTACTCAAGAAAGTGATTTGAACACTCCAGCTAGGAAAAAAAACTAATTTTCCCAAGGTCACTCCAAAAAGACAGCGCCTCCTCAACATAGTGGAATAAAGTGATTTTTTGACCTATTTCTGAGCATTTTCCCCCGATTTTTCTACTAACAAGCTTGAAAAAGTAGATATATTATATTTAGGGGTTATTATCTATTCAATAATATAAAGGTTTTTTCATATGGATGGTTGAGAAAAAGCGCGGCACGAAGGCGCTGCGCTTAGAACACTGTGTCAAAAATTTACGGGTTTTTTACAAAAATATGGCTCAAAGATGGAGATATATCTCTCTAACTATAAATATGTTTAGAAACATCAGAGAGGATTTTGTATATAAGTATTATTTGAAGCAAAAACCTCTCTAATTTTTTGGAAATTCATTTTCTGTTTCTTGTAATCCTTGGAAAAAAATCATGGCTAAACGAGGAAATTAACTTGAATTTTTTTTTTATTTTCTGACATAGCTCTGCAAGAAAGTTGAATATATGCCAATATATGATACTTGTGTATAACATAAAGGAGGTTGTTTTTACTTGGTATACTTTTGAAAAAAACCTCTTCCACGTTTTTCAAGTTCATCTCCATTTCATTAGAAACACACTTTGAAGAAAAATCGTCCCTATGTGCTGAAAAATGATCTCTTCATGAATTTGTGAGGCACTGATATGTTTGATGTTAGATGGCTCAACTCTTGAGACATGTGCAAAATTATTGTACTTTTTATTTTCAATTTGTGTGGTCTCTTTATCCAATGTGAAACCCTAGCTCACTAGAAGGAATAATTAGGGTTTAGTTTTGGGAAAAGAGGGGATTTTTATAGCTCTAAGGAAATTTAGGGAAATGAAAGGGATAGGGAAATGGAAAAATTCTAGGAAAATTTGGGGGGATAGGGAGGGAGGTTACGAAACTAAGGAAAGTGGAAATTTAGAATTTGGGTGAGGGGAAGGGTTTCAAACAAGAGAAACTCACTCCAACGGTTTAGAAAATGTTCTTTATCTAAGGTTTAGGTGCAAATGATAGAATTTAAGGATGGGTTTGATGGAGGGTGTTCAGGAAGGTGTAATTAGGATATAAAAATGTGTATAAATAGTAGGACACAATTTAGCGACAATTCACCATGGAAATCATGAAATCTAGAAGACTATTTTCAAAACCCTAGGAGAGGGAAATGAAGAATTGTAATAATAATTAACAGAACTAAGATATTATTGAGCTTCATGAGAGACCTCCAACCTATATTTGTTGCAACACAACTTCAACACAATTGAATAAATAACTACAAAGACATTTGGAGCCTTGAAATGAAAATGTAGCAGTTTTGAGGATTTATGAATGAGATGACAATCTTTTATGACTTTGACCTCAATGGCCTAATGGTGACACTGAGCTTAATGAGGACCATGATGATATGATTAAGATGATGATGGAAAAATTTCAATGATGGCACATCCAACTGAGTCATGGCAATGACAGGAAGATGAAAATTTTGGAAGGACCAACAAATGACCTAGAAACACTAGGGAGTGACAAAAATTTTATTTTGAAAACCTAATGAAATCATAAAAATTTGACTCTGAGGCCTTAACAAAAGCTTTTTAATAGCATATTTGATCATTGGTGACTAGCTGGACTGATAGGCACTAACATGTCCAACCAAGGCTCCAAGACTAGTAACTCAACCCACCAAAGGCTCGAGGGCATTTGTCCAACAAAGGCTCCAGGACAAGTAACTCACCACAAGTTGTTACAAGACTCTAGAGGGTTTATCCAACAAAGGCTCAAGGAACTAGTAACTCAAACCAAGCTAAAGGAAACATGAGAACCAATCAGAAAGAAAGGAAATGAACCCACAACACCATGGTTATCCAGGAAATGGCAAGGCCAGGAAAATCCATGGTCAATCTAGGAAAACCTTAATGCCAATAACATATCATGACCAATAAATCACATGCATATGATATGCATGCCAAACCGAGTGAGGAAAACATACATGAAACTCAATACCTACAAGAGAAACTCATTGTAGCTTCATATCCGAATGTCCTCTTCTGATTTCCTACTCTTCCTTCTCATTCTTCCTCCAAAACTCCAAGTATTCCACACTCAGAAAAGAGTGGTCCAAGAAAACTCTAGGTGTACAAGAGTATAAGAGAGAGAATAGAGGGAGATCTCTAAAACTGAGCTCACAAAAGTTTGTGAAGTGATCTTCACAAGCCTTTTTATTAATGATGCCTCTATTTTCTTCATTTTCCATTATTTTCCTTCATTTTCGTCCACACATGAAACCTGTGACCTTTCATCTCCATTTTCTCCTCATTTCCATTATTTTCATAAATAAATGTGCCAAAATGCCACTTTTCCTTTCCAAATCCTTTTCCATTTCCTTTGCCAATTTCCTTCGCCATTAGCCAACAACTATTGACCCCCATCACTATACTGTTTTCAAAAATTTAGCTTGGAATAAGTGTCCCATCAACTAAGGTTATTATTTTTCCTTTGTTAACTTTTATTACATGGAATTTTCTCCAATTTTGTTACATTGTCACATGGGAGTTTAGTCATACCGGAACTCCTCCACTATAGTTGGTAATCGATGTAAGTGGTTGTTAACTTGCCAATGTACGATGGTCCTAGTAAAGAGGAAAATTGTGCAGCAAAGGTTAAACCACACCAATACCATGCTCATTGAGAATGATGGAAAAGGGAACGATATTTTAGGGATAACGATTTTAGGTGAAAGGAAAGAGTTGTAGCACTCTTGGAGGAAACACCACTCTTCATAGGCTCTTGAAGATACCTTGCAATATGAACTAAAATCTATGTATTTTAATAACAAAGAGAAGAGACTCACATTGAGAAGGAAGGAAGATCCAAATATAAATGTTGAAGTACCTCAAAGGAAATGCACAACATTGATGCTACCATCCACGACAGAGAAGGATTTCAATACTCAAGAAAAGAGTAGATCTGTCCCTTTGTGTTTTTGATCAACAAAGTAGAACATTTTTTCACAAACCCATAATCATTGTTGAAGAAAAACGACAACATTAAAAAAAAATCTTCTTTTGTGCTCTGACAGAATAACAGTACTTTCGCCAATGATGTTCTCCAAGCCTCGAGATAAACAAATTGGAGACTTCATATGGTTGAAGTGCATCAGGCTATGTGATGAAGACTAACTAATTCTTTCTTTAATTTTTGTTTTTCTCTAAATATTCACTGTCAAATAGCGAAGATCAATTTAAACAAGGTGGTCATGAACATTTTTGTGCATGCATAAGAGAGTCGGAAAACACATTTTGGAGCTCAATCTTTTCCTGTGGTGGTGAATATTGCATGTGGGTGGAGTATATTGAAACAACATATATTTTCATTGTCATTAGTATCGAATACCATTACCATTTGTTGAGGATCAGGCTTAGTATAAACAACTTCATGAATCACACTAAAGAGTAAGGGTTCCTTCCAAAGTGAAATTCATGCACAAAGCCACTACACACATATTTCCTAAGGAGGTAACATTAAATTCTCCATTTGATTTCATTTAAAAATATGTGTTAATATGTCGTTGAGTTTGGAAATTTTGGAGTTGTCACATTCAATAAGCTAAGTGATATATATTTCCCTCTAGATTTGAAAAATGCATTTATTGAAGAATTTCATGTAGCATGATATTCCTTTCATAAATTGAAGCCATAGTAAAAGAAGATTCTAGAAATGATTGAGGCGCATTTTTAGTGAAAACCCTTTTAGGAATTTATTCGTTCTTTCTAGATAATGGTTAGAACCAATGATTTTTTAGAGTTATTAAACACACTAATGGTCTCTATTTTTCATAGCATGATCAAAATCAACAAAACCACTCTCACTCACATTCAAACATGTATAGTAAATGCATAACAGAAGATATATTTTTTGCAACTTGAGTCACAGTTCCAACAAGATGAGTTACAACAATGGGAGCTTCATTTTGAACTTATTTTCTTAAAAAAAAACCTTTATTTGACTTCGAGAAGGACACCCATAAACAATCAAACACAAATCAAATTATTAAAGTTCATCATTCAGTTCCTTTTACAAGAGAAGATTGAATACAGATGTAGAAATTCATCCACCACTTGCCAAACACATCATGAGACCATTGGAAGATTTTGTGAGAAACAAACACATAACATGTCTTGGATGTGACAAGGAGGTGTATTTTAATAGTTTAAATTATTCAAAACCCATCAAATTTTAGAGTGATAGGTTTCTTCAAGACAACTTATCCTCATCTACTCCTCTTCCTCCTCCATAATAGATTTTCAGATTCCAACATTGTGATAGAGTTGGCCATGTCAAAGATCATTATTTTGATATTCATCCATGTGAACACTATCATAAAACTACCTATCATTCAAACAAATCTTTGAGAAATAATACTCCTACAAGAACGAAGATTCACCTTTGTTGGATCTCTTCTTGCCTCCCTTCTTGGCAATGAGCTTCAACAACCAACAATATATTTGTCTCATACCAAGATTTATTCTTATTGAGAACTCTTGCAATTAAGATCTATTTAGCTTCTCATGTTGTTGTCTCACCCTAGAGCTAAAGTGAGCCACACGTAGATTCAGATTTCTAGCTAGAGAGAGAAAAGCCCCTAAGCATGAATTTGATTCTTGTCCTTCCTTAAAGTACCATAAGTTGAGACTCCCCTTTTGAGGTTGAGGTTCTTCATTTTTCTGTAGGTTGAGATCTCCCTTTTCCAGGCTTATGGTCTCTCTCTAAAAATACTTAGGGACACTTCCTGTAGCTAAATACTAACAACTTCTTCCCAGATTTGGAAGTATTATCGGAACTACAATAAGTGTTCTAGGTTGAGACCTCAATGTATCCCTTTTCAAGACAACACAAACCACTTCCTCTAGTAGAAGACTTAAACCTCGAGCAAGATTTGGAAGTGTTTCAAGAACAACACTAACTATTCTAGTGTTGGTGGTCATCCTTAAACCTTCACTAGTTGATTCCTCAAGTTCTGCCACTTTATACCTTCATTTGAGAGAGCACATTGAACTATGTGTTGTCATGCATTTGTGCATTTTTCTTCTTATAGCTCTCTTCTTCGACTCAAATATACCTATTTAGATTCATGGGGGGTATGCTGAACACCTAATCCGCTAAAGGTTATGGTGTGGAATTTGAAGAGTCATTGAAGTCCACGAAACCACTTATATGAAAGTTGATGGTCAGACACATTGTATAAATATATATCATTGTGAATATTAAATTCAACTCATGATTTATCTTATTTGGTTATTTATTCCATGTGTATGTTTAACATCTTTTCTCTACTTTACAATTATTTTGAGTGTCCCAGTTTCTTCATGTGTTCAACCTGAAATACCCGAAAAATCTCAATATTTGGGAGTGAGGAAATGTTGTAACATTATATTTTTACTCAAAGATAACAATTTGGTTGCATAATCGCAATTCAAAGTAGCTCATAACAATCATTTCCATAACTCTACTACAACATGCATTGGAGAACTCCAATCTAAGAAAAAAACCATAGGAAGAATTGAAATCTTTACATCACTAAAATTATGGAATATATGTGCATGCTAATATTATACACCATAGCTTCATGGAAAGTAGGTCTTTGTGACATTTGCAAACTAATCTAAAGGTAAATATGTTAAAATAAACATATTTTTTTTGTAAAGCTAATGTCTAATAATAATATAATATTATAGTTCTTTAATCACAATTGATCTCTCTAAATATCATTATTTACCTCCCATGTGAAATCACGGCCTTCAAGTTATGTCATCACTCTTCAAACATTATAAAATTCAAGATTAAAAAAATAAAGTAATTTTCCTCATTCTAATAGTCATAAATATAATGTTGTTAATATATAGTAGTGAGAAAATAAAAATCCTTGAGAAATCTTCATTTCTTTTTCAAGGTTATAAC
>APFE030869767.1:27103-57398 GCA_000404065.3 Pinus taeda | reverse complement strand
TTTATATTGAAATAACTAAAAATAAAAATGAGGTTATGATTTATAATAACTAAAAAAAAGTTATGACCTAGAGGCCAATTTCCGAGCTCGGTCATTCCAAGGAGATATGTACTTGGGCTTGATAACTTGAGACCACCACTTGCTCCGGCTTATGACAGAGCTATAGTAAAGTTTTGTTCCTATAGCTATATTTTCCAATCCTTTGTCCCTCATTCCAAGTCCATCATTCTCCTTTGAAGCTCTAACAATTTCCAATTTATTAAGTGATATTTCTCAGTTTTAGTTTACCCCCGTTCCCACAAGCATTTCATGACAAACATGGCCATTTTGTCAAGCATACTTATGGGAGCTTGAAGAGTTGTGAACTTATATAAGGGGATAGCCGAAAGGACCTACTTTACCAAAATTTCTTTGCCCACATTATTGAGCTACATACCACCCCATTTTACTATTTTAGATTTCATTTTATCTTACACTTGTTGCAATCTATTCGATGCTTCTAGTCACAAAAAGATTGGTATCCCTAATCAGTGGAACTCTCTCGAGTCTATCGTAGCTTTAAATACTCGAATTTCCCCAATATTTTTTATTTTTTCCTTGTAATATTCCATATGTAGATATGGCACTTATTGTCACTCATATATTCTCTCACGACACTAAGGAATTTATCCAGAATATTTGTAAACCTCATGGAAATAGTGGTAGAAGCAGCTTCCATTAATACAGTGTCATCTACGAACTTTCCATGGTTTATGCTTTTGATTCCTTCCTAGAACCAAATTTCCGAAGGTTGAGGGAGGCTCCCTCGGATTCGAAAGCTCTACTCAGGGCATCAACCATAATTATATAAAGAAAGGGTGGGAGGGGAAATCCTTGCCAAAGACCTATGGAGGCTTTGAAGAATCAAGGACGATGACCATTCACCAACAAAGCAATAAAAGGGGAGGAAATATAAAGATATATCCATCTTATGAAGGTCTCAAATAAGATGAGTTTACGAAGAAATTTTTGCAGAAAATTGTGTGTAACTGGGTCAAATGCATTAGCCATATTGAGTTTAATAGTTAAGCCATGATTACCCCATCTCCAACTAGAGGCCAAGTCTTCTAGGATGACAAGAATGTTGTCAAAGATTTGTCTCATGGGGGAAAATTCCTTTTGATTGGCTAAAACTAAGAGGGGCAGGAGCGACTTCAAATGTGAGCCAATAGATTTGAATAGATCTGATAAAATACATTCCAAAGGTAAAAGGGGCAGAATCTAAAGAATGAGGAGGGGTTCAACTCTCTGGGAATTAGGGAAAGAAAAGAAGAGTTTATGTCAGCCCTCATTGCACTATTATTGATGGAGTATCCCACCATTCTAAATGGATCTCTCTTGATGACATCCCAAAAGGAGTGATAGAAGCTCGCTGAGAGTGGCCCGGACCTTTATTTCAAAGGAAGGTAAACATAACCTTACACATTTCCTCTTCCCTTAGAGGGGAAGTCAACAAATTATTCCAATCATAATAAATAATACATTGAATTCCTTCTAAGATGGAACCATTATGAAGAAGTTGGGGACCTTAACCCATTGAGGGGAGTAGCATAAGGGAGTAGGCCCCACATCTAGTGGCGTGGATATTTCAAGGTGGATCGGTCGGTGGTTTGATCTAACCCAAGGGAGGATGGCTCACTTAAGGTAGTAATTCAACATGACAATATTATCGACCACAAGGAAATGGTCTAATGAGGCCATGATTTACTTAGGCCCTACTCTTCTATTAGACAAGGTATAAAGGAATTTTTGGGGTTTGGCATCATATAAGTTCAAGGCTAAGGTAAGATGCTCCATGTATTTATGTTGGACGTGCGTGATTATGGAGTCCCCTCTTTTGGTGGTGGCCCATAGTAGTATTGAAGTCCCCGCCAATGATGGAGTTATTCCCATAATCAATATTTTCCAAGTCCAACAACGGTTTCTAGCATTCTTGGCTTTCTGGGAAGTGGGTAGGAATGCACACATTTCTCACAGAGAAGTGTTGATGTTTATCAACTTTGTTAAAAGTAGTAGCTCCAACAGCCTCGAGACGCCCCTCTTGAGCTTAGTGTTTCGATCTTGCTAGTGTTCCAAAATTAATGTTTAATGGAGTTGATGGATTGTTTATGCAACTTGGTCTCGTGTAGCATGGTAACTTTGGGAATTTCTTTGTTGATGATGCATTTTACTTTCACGATTCTCTTTACCAAAACGAGTCCTCTACAATTCCAAGATATTATATTCTTTAATCACTTTTATGGGTTCCTCAACCCCTTTTTAGTGACCGAGTTGTTTCCTTTTTCTCCACATCCCTTTTTTTCTGCATTTTCCACTTGTCATGGGATTGTATGTTATACTCCCAATTCTTTGTCTTTCTTAGTGTTTTCCCATCTCACTTCGTTCTTTGTTTTTATTCATTCCTTCCTCTCACTTCAAGTAGGTTGTTTCATCCTATGCCAGCCTCATCTACCTTCTACCAACCTTCGTTTCTATGTTGATCCATCTCCTTTGGGAGAGGTCACGAGGCCTTCTAATACCTCATTTTCTTCCAATAAGTCTTTTGAGGACGTGTGAGTTTTCAGACTTGAATTGGATTCCATATGTCCTCGAGAGGGGAGGATAAGGGGCTCAGAGTGAGGGGTAAAGAACTGAGTAGCTGGTAGGGGAGGCACAATGGTTCGAAAACCAACTAAACTAGCCTTCGAGCTCAATACCTCAATTTTCTTCAGTTTCTAATACCTCGCCATCCCCATGAGACAAGCGACTGAGGGGTTCGAGGCCATCCCCAAACCACCGGAGTTTCCATGGGGTGGGTGCTTTGAGGATTTTAGGCACTTGACCTCAGTTCATCGCTCGAGATCCTTGAGAAGGTTTATCCACTCGGTGGCCCCCTTTATGGCATCCTTTAGCAAAGTGCCCATACTCATGGCACAGTTTTCACTTGAAGGGCAAATCATCATAGTCAACCTCTTGTACGTGCCACAAGTTATCCATAGAGAGGTTAACTGCCGCCAAGAGCCCTTTTTCTAGGTCCACCTCCACGCAGATCCTAGCACATGATAAAAAACCATCATTTGGTGCAAAGTAGTCAAGGTATTTCCGAAGAGAGTTCCCTTAACTCCCCCTCCACTAATGAAAAGTCGAACTTGTTACCAATGATTTTCATCACTCATTTTTTCTATAGTCTTCTATGTAATTTTTCTGGGATTCACTACTTCAACCCAAAATCATGGGTTCATCACCTCAATCTCTTCATTACTAGTTTTGTATTTACTTTTCTCTTGTCCCATCCTTTATAGAAGTTAAAATTTATGCCTTAAGAAGGTTCAAATTGTGAAACTTGTATTGTACCCCTTTCTAAAATCATGAGACATTTCTTGGGAATCTTCACAAAAAATTTCCCTCATATCAAAATTTTGGGTCAATATTTGTGTTTTCCTCAACATCATCTTTCAATTTCATCATCATATGAGGGACCTAGATTAGAATCTTAATTGAATGTATCAACGCCTTGGTATCAAGTAATTTGGCCCCTTTGCATACCCTTATGCTACGCTCATGCTTACTTTATTTTCTAGTGCCATACTTTATCCTCATGACTAATTTAACTTTTTTTTCAATATATGTATACTTCTTTTGATTTTTTTGAAGATGATGTTATGTTATGCCTTTGTGAGGAGAGTAAAATTTTAGCTATGGTGAAATCTCCCTAGTGAGAGATTTACCTTAAATATATAATATATACATTTACACTCCTTTAGGGCATTGAGCCCGATGAGCGACCCTACAACAAAGAGCTAGAAACAACCTCGAAGGTGACCCCATTATAGTTTACAGTCTATTTGCAGCATCCTCACAGTTTTCAATCACTGTTTCTGGTTTTATGCTGGTTAGTTTTTGGTCTCTCCTAGACGGTTTTGTTTCCCCACTGACATACCTACAGGTAGTTGTCAGATCGGTTTTTTGATAGTTATGGTGGACAAAGCTAATTATTCCGCAGTTCCTATGGAAAATATACCGATATGGTCTCAGTCTGGGACCACTCTCGATGATTATTTAGCATTTGACCATGAACTATCTACAGAGGTCCATGCCCTTCCAATTCTCACTCGGTAGCACATACCCACCATCTCGATTCCTTTAGAAGCTTTAGCCACTCGAGAATACACATTCCCACCGCTCCTCACGGGTTCATTATCAGAGGTCACGCGGTGGTGAGACCTGGGAGCACAAACCCTAGGGGAAAATTTGGGTTCGAATGTTGCAGGGGAAGGGATGGATAGACCCTTGGAGGGGTATCCTTCAGCACAAGATAGCCAGGCGCTAGTGCATTCTTCTCCCCTGGTCTCGAGGAACCCTCCCCGAGGAAACCTCATGGGCATAGGTATTATATCAAGGCATTTCGACAATCTCAGGGCAAAAGGACCTTTGGCAGAAAAGGACCCAACCACACTTGCGGCAGTACAGGGGGATAAGTTGATTGTAGCCACGAGCAACAAACAAAAAGGGACTTCCAAAAGGAAAAAATGCCTCCCTCTGTGGAGCAACGAAATCTTCCTCAACCTTGCCGAGGACACACCCTTTTGTGAAGCTACGGATTCCGCATAAAAGGTTCTGGTGGGTCGTGTCAAGGACATAGATTACAATGTGGATAGGTTCCAAAAATGGACAATGGAAATCTGGGGACATCATTTGTCGGAACCTCCTCGGGTACAAACATTTGTTAGGGGATGGTTTTCCATGTGATTCAAATGCCTTGCTCACACTAATTGGGCTCTCTCCACAATATGGCACGTTAATCAAGCACGAGTCCTCCTCTGAAGCTAGACGTCAATGTTCTATCCAGAACTTGAGATGGTGGGGGCAAGACTGATTTGGGTACGACCTCCGGGCCTTTCCCATCACTTCTGGACAAAGGAGATCTTCAGACAGATTGGGGATGCCATGGGCTCATACCTTACTTATGATGACTCTTTTATCTCTACAGGAAGAATGGCTTATGCCAGGATATTAGTGCACATGGACCTCTCAGATGGGCTTCCAGAGTATATTAACATATAGTGGAGGAATGCTGCAAGGAGACAGATGCTGGATTATGAGGGGGTACCTTTCAGATGTAGGCACTGCCACAAGGTGGGGCACCTATTCAAAGACTGCCCTCTGAACAAGTGGTATAGCAAGAAGTCAGCGAGACATTCTTCTCAGGAATCACAGGAACAAGAGGCTCTATTGCATGAATACCCTGCCAGAGAGGAACAACCTCATGCCTCTATAATGATATTCATAGGATTGCTACTCCTCGCTCTGGAGGAACAACCACATTTTCGGGCCCTGGTTTCTAGTCTTCGGAACCAGCTTAGAGCACTTCGAGGAATCGTGGTTTGCCACCCCATTGCCCCCAACCTCCTGTACCTGCTTTAGCTGCGGCAACCTCGGGTGACTCCAATACATCTGGTATGAATTCCATCCACTTACCCCCCACTCAATCTTTTCTGATATTCATAATTCAAAATCTGAATAGTTATTGTGTTTGGGAACTGTTTGCTCAATTGAGACCCCTGTACAAAGTGTATGTGACATTACTCCCCCGCTCACCTCCTTCCCCCCCACTCCCCCCACTCCTTTTTGCACCCCTCCTCCGCAGCCCCTACCCTCCTTAACAATGGCCTTGGTACCTAGATATAATGCTCGGTCTCGATCAAGGAATTATGTCCAGTAACATGTGGGACTTAATATTCTCCATCTGTCCCCCTCCTCTTCTAAGGCTACTTGAGGCCATCCCTTTGAACTCAAAAATGCCCAAGCGCAAGCTGATGTTGACATTTCTTTGGGCAAGCAATCTACCATCCCTAGCATTCTTAGAGCAAGAACAACCCCATCTGAACCCCTTCCATGAAGATTCTATCCTACAATTGCAGAGGGCTAGCTAGGCCCAACAAAAAAACTAGCTCTTCATGAGTTACTCTTTGCCGACTCACTTGATATTATATTCCTCCAGGAGACCTTAGGTCATGCTAATGATATTGCTCATACACCTGAGCACTCTCTGCCATGGTGGAGATTTTCGGGATTGGATGCCCATGGCCATTCTTGAGGACTTGCATTAGGCATAAACTCACGATCTATCAAGGATTATCAATATACATGGGCCTTTCCAGAACTGCCTTGATTTCTCGGACCGCCTTCTAGGTCTGGAACTATTATTGGTTGTTAATATGATAGTCGGTGGGGACCTCAGTTTTTCATTAGGACATGCTGAATCTTGGGGACATCGTGCACAAAGGGATTCCCTCTCAGACTACTTCTCATCCATGTTGGAATAGCACCATCTGATCAACATTCCAATTGCAAAAGTACAAGCCACTTGGAGGAACAATAGGGTTGGAGATAATGGACTTGCAAGGAGACTAGATAGATTTCTTGTGAAAGAGTAGGTCATGGATATGGGACTCAATTTAAGACAATGGGTTAGCATGGGTGGGCTCTCAGATCACCTACCTATTTATATGGAAATGGAAAGTGGAAGAGACAAACCAAAGGGACGTTTCAAATTCAATTCAACCTCACGTAAGGATATATCATACATCAACATGGTCACTGAATTCTAGAAAACAAACCCACCAGGGGTTAGAGGTTCAGCCATGGCTGGGTTTATGCACAATCTAGCAGAGCTGAAAAATATGTCCAAAATCTGGGCCGATGAAAAAAGCATTCAGGACGATCAAGCATTGAGAAAGATTGAGATTGAACTGTAGGTTTTTCAAAATGAGCTGGGGGGTCTATATAGATTAGAGGAGCACAAGAACAAAATCACATCCCTCTACACAGCCCGTGGTAATATCCTCAAGGAAAGGGAATAAAAATGGAGATTGAGTAGGGCCATCTGGATACAAGAGGGGAAGCTAATACAAAATTTTATCAAAAGTTTTCAAATGGGAGGAAAGCTATAAACACCATTCTGCAAATGTAGGATGATAAGGGAATATCAGCAAACACTTTCCCTCAGCTCGCCTCACTTGCAAAATCACACTTTAAAAACGCCTAGAGTGACCCCAGGGAGACTAAGTTAGCAGAAATTATGAGAGTTGCTCATCTTTTCACTAGATATGTGGAGCAAGACGATGAGGAGGATTTGGTGCAAGAGTTCGTTTTGGGGGAGTTGGATGCCACTTTGAAATGGTTTAGCAAAGACAAAATCCCAGGACCTGATGGTTGGTCCATTGAATTTTATTTGGCTTTTTTTGAGTTGATTGGTCCGGATCTTCTTAGTGTAGTGGAGAAGTCAAGGGCTTCGGGATGCTTGGAAGTGGCGATTACCTCCACTTTTATTTCCCTAATTCCGAAGACAGATATTCCATCCACTTTTGATGAATTCCATCCCATTTCGTTTTGTAACTGTTTGTACAAGATAATAGCTAAAATTATAGGAAATAGATTGAAGCTAATCTTACCAAAGCACATCCTGCGTGAACAATTTGCATTCTTGAAAGACACGCAAATCCATGAGGTGATTGGGACTACACAGGAATTATTACACTCTCTCCAGTGTAAAAAAGGAAAAGGTATGATAATGAAGGTGGATTTATCGAAAGCTTTTGACAGCGTGAATTGGTTATACCTGAGAATGCTTCTAACCCACCTTGGTTTCCATTTCTCCTTCATTAAGTGGATTGTGGGATGCATCGCTAACATTCCTTTCAATGTTCTGGTCAATGGGAGTGCAACCCCATTCTTCACCTTGGCTTGAGGTTGTCATCAGGGGTGTCCTCTCTCACCTCTCCTTTTTCTCCTAACCATGGAAGGGCTCAGTCGGATAATTACAGAAGAACATAGGAGAGGAAGATTGATTAGTATTAAGATAACGGACGACTGATGGAGCGATCATTCTATGACCCTCACTGGTGTCATTTTTACAACGAGGATAGTGAATCTACTTCCCACATATTCTTGAACTGTCATGTTGTTCGCAATTTATGGAATCTTGTCACAGCAGTTGTACCCACAAATTGTAACTCACAGCTGAGCTCTCTGGTTGATGCCTAGAACCTTTGGTTTTCCACTGTCTTGCCCCATAAATAAAGAAACCTGCCCTTCTTGTTTTGTTGGGCTGTCTCGATAGCTCACAATCTTTTAATATTCAAAAATACACCCCCTAGGTGGACTATCATTGCAGCCATGATCAAAGCGGATTATGACCTTATCCTTGATGACCCACGCCCTCCCCTAACACACGAATCATCTCTCACGAACATATTGACCTCAATAGAACCTCGACATATTTTGATGGGGCTGCACAAGAAGACGACTGTGGTGGGGGTGATATCCTACACATATCTGAGAGGCACGCTTACAGCCTGTAACTCCGTAGAACTTTCAACAACTTTTTATATCATTCACTTTGCTTTGGAGAAAAACTGCCATGCATTACAACTATTTGGTGACTCTAAGATTGTGTGTGACTCGTTGCATAGAAGTTCTTCTTGCTGGTCTTTCTCATTGAGACACATACTTGATGAAGCTATAAGATTGATATCCAATTTTGACTATTTTTCATGTAATCATATCTAGAGGGAGCAGAACTCAGAGGCTAATCATTGGATTCTGATTTCATATGATTGTACATATTTCTTTTGATGTTTATTAACTCATATGCGGCCATTTATATTATTGGAACAATACATGTTTTTGGTATTATCTCCCTGTGTGGATTAAGATAATATTTACAATGTTGTTCTTTTGTTTTATTTTGGACTCTTCTCTCACACTGTGTTTGGGCTACTACCACCGTGCATGGATTTTGGTAGTGGAATTTGATGCTTCTTCGGAAGATAGAAATATCGGAATATGCATATGCATCTAAAAAATGTAATTTCTTTCTTATTAATGAAATTACAAATTTTTCCATAAGGTTTGAAAATCTTAGAAGGTTATAATGAGCATTTATTAACATGAATTCATCAATCTAGAAGAAGAAATACACAAACATGATTTTCCACATAAACAAAGCTTTGAATGTAAAAAGTTATGCCTATATAAATGTAAGGAAAATCACATGAGGAAAGAAAACCATGTTAAGGGAGATGGATTCATTCATAAGGAACTAATATAGAATAAAACAACATCATAAATTCACTCCTCATGTATTCTGGAAAAATAGCTGCAACTGCTCCTCAATTAACTATGTGAAAGCATAAGATACAAGTCCTCTCCTATGAAGCCCAACCGTTCTCTCTAAATGAGAAATTATATATATAGGCTCCAACAAATAGTTTACCCACCATTAGGTGTTGAATCCCTAAGTATTGGAATAGTTCCCAAGAATCTCTCAACTGACAAGTGAGAGTGAGAAGGTAAAAAACAAACTCCCCTCTTTGACTTTGATTTGAGTTTTGCTCCATTTATGAGGCCTAATTGATCATCAAAACAGCCAATCATGCTAATTTATTTCATAATTACATCATCAACACTTCAAAATACTGAGATTACATCATCAAGTAAATATTTTTCAAAGACATGGTGAGAAAGACAACTGTAGGAAAAAGCACAGGGCATTCAGGTAGAAACACAACACACTCATGCATAAGTGCAGTGCCATCTTGCAAAAGGATTTTGGAGGCCCTCCTATGCTCTAAACTGAGAACTTGATAGTTTATTAGAATGTTTCAATTGTCTAGTTATCATTTGACTACTCAAGAAAGTGATTTGGACACTCCAGCTAGGAAAAAAATTAATTTTCCCAAGGTCACTCCAAAAACACAGTGCCTCCTTCAAAATAGTGGCAGAAAGTGATTTTTTGACCTGTTTCTGAGCATTTTCTCCCGATCTGTCTACTGACAAGCTTGAAAAAGTAAATATCTGATATTTATGGGTTATTATCTATCCAATAATATAAAGGTTTTTGCATATGGATGGTTGAGAAAAAAGCGTGGCATGAAGGCGCTACGCTTAGAGCACTGTGTCAAACATTTCTTGGTTCTCTACAAAAGTAGGGCCCAAAGATGGAGATATATCTCTCTAAATATAAATATGTTCGGAAAAATAAGAGAGGTTTTTGTATATAAGTATTATTTGAAGAAAAAACCTCTCCCATTTTTTGGAAATTCATTTTCTGTTTCTCGTAATCCTTGGCAAAAAATCATGGCTAAACCGGGAAATTAACTTGAATTTTTATTTTATTTTCTGAGATAGCTCTCCAAGAAAGTTGAATATATCCCAATATATGATACTTGTGTATAACATAAAGGAGTTTGATTTTACTTGGTATACTTTTGACAAAAACCTCTTCCACCTTTTTCTAGTTCATCTCCATTTCATTAGAAACACACTTTGAAGAAAAATCGTCCCTATGTGTTGAAAATGACCTCTTCATGAATTTGTGAGGCAGTGATATGTTCGATGTTAGATGGCTCAACTCTTGAGACATGTGTAACATTATTGTACTTTTTATTTTCAATTTGTGTGGTCTCTTTATCCAATGTGAAACCCTAGCTCACTAGGAGGAAGAATTAGGGTTTAGTTTTGGGAAAAGAGAGGATTTTGATAGCTCTAAGGAAATTTAGGGAAATGAAAAGGACAGGGAAATGGAAAAATTCTAAGAAAATTTGGGGGGACAAGGAGGGAGGTTAGGGAACTAAAGAAAGTGGAAATTTAGAATTTGGGAGAGGGGAAGGGTTTCAAACAAGAGAAACTCACTCCAATGGTTTAGAAAGTGTGCTTTATCTAGGGTTTTGGTGCAAATGATGGAATTTAAGGATTGGTTTGATGGAGGGTGTTTAGGAAGGTGTAGTTAGGATAGAAAAAAATGCATAAATAGTAGGACACAATTTAGCAACAATTCACCATGGAAATCATGAAATCTAGAAGACTATTTTGAAAACCATAGATGAGGGAAATGAAGCATTGCAATAATAATTAAGAGAACTAAGATATTATTGAGTTTCATGAGAGACCACAAACCTATATTTGTTGCAACACAACTTCAATACAATGGAATAAATAACTGCAAAGAGATTTGGAGCCTTGAAATGAAAATGTAGCAGTTGTGACGATTTATGAATGAGATGACAATTTTTTATGAATTTGACCTTAATGGCCTATTGGTGACACTGAGCTTAATGAGGACCATGATGATATGACTAAGATGATGATGAAAAAATTTCAATGATGGCACATCCAACTGAGTCATGGCAATGGTAGGAACATGAAAATTTTGGAAGGACCAACAATCGACCTAGACACACTAGGGAGTGACAAAAATTTTATTTTGAAAACCTAAAGAAATCATAAAAATTTGACTCTGAGGCCCTAACAAAAGCTTTGTAATAGAATATTTGATCATTGGTGACTAGCTGGACTGATAGGCACTAACATGTCCAACCAAAGCTCCAAGACTAGTAACTCAACCCACCAAGGGCTCGAGGGCATTTGTCCAACCAAGGCTCCAAGACAAGTAACTCAACACAGGTTGTTACAATACTCTAGATGGTTTATCCAACAAAGGCTCAAGGAACTAGTAACTCAAACCAAGCTAAAGGAAACATGAGAACAAATCAAAAAGAAAGGAAATGAGCCCACAACACCATGGTTATCCAGGAAATGGCAAGGCTAGGAAAATCCACTATCAATCTAGGAAAATATTAGTGCAAATGACATATCATGACCAATAAATCACATGCATATGATATGCATGCCAAACCGAGTGATGAAAACATACATGAAACTCAACACCTACAAGAGAAACTCATTGTAGCATCATATCTCAATGTCCTCTTGTGCTTTACTACTCTTCCTTTTCATTCTTCCTCCAAAATTCCAAGTACTCCACACTCAAACAAGAGTCGTCCAAGAAAACTCTAGGTGTCCAAGAGTATAAGAGAGAGAATAAAGGGAGATCTCTAAAACTAAACTCACAAAAGTTTGTGAAGTGATCCTCATAAGCCTTTTATTAATGATGCCTCTATTTTCTTCATTTTCCATTATTTTTATTCATTTTCCTCCACAAATGAAAATTGTGACCTTTCAACTCCATCTTCTCCTCATTTTCACTATTTTCATAAATAAATGTGCCAAATGCCACTTTTCCTTTCCAAAGCCTTTTCCATTCCTTTGTCAATTTCCTTCACCATTAGCCAACCACTATTGACCCCCATCACTATACTCTTTTCGAACATTTAGCTTGGAATAAGTGTCACATCAACTAAGGTTATTATTTTTCCTTTGTTAACTTTTATGACATGGAATTTTCACCAATGTTTTTACATTGTCACATGGGAGTTCAGTCATAATAGAACTCCTCCTCTACAGTTGGTAATCGATGTAAGTGGTTGTTAACTTGCCAATGTATGATGGTCCTAGTAAAGAGGGAAAATGTGCAACAAAGGTGCAACCACACCAATACCATGCTCATTGAGAATGATGGAAAAGGGAACTGTATTTTAGGGATAACGATTTTAGGTGAAAGGAAAGAGTTGTAGTGCTCTTGGAGGACACACCACACTTCATAGGCTCTTGAAGATACCTTGCAATATGAACTAAAATCTCTGTATTTTAATAACAGAGAGAAGAGACTCACATTGAGAAGAAAGGAAGATCCAAATTTCAATGTTGAAGCAACTCAAAGGAAATGCACAACATTGATGCTACCATCCATGTCAGAGAAGGAATTCAATATTTCGAGCAAAGAGTAGATCTGTCCCTTTCTATTTTTGAACAACAAAGTAGAACACTTTTTCACAAATCCATAATCATTGTTGAAGATAAATGACAACATTCAAAAAAATTGTTCTTCTATGCTCTAACAGAATAATAATACTTTTCCCAATTATGTTCTCCAAGCCTCGAGATAAAAAAATTGGAGACTTCATATGGTTGAAGTGCCTCAGGCTATGTGATGAAGACTAACTAATTATTTCTTTAATTTTTGTTTTTTCTATAAATATTTTGTGTAAAATAGCGAATATCAATTTAAACAAGGTGGTCATGAACATTTCTGTGCATGCAAAAGAGAGTCGGAAAACACATTTTGGAGCTCAATCTTTTCCTGTGGTGGTGAATATTGCATGTGGGTGGAGTACATTGAAACAACATACATTTTCATTTTAATTAGTATCGAATACCATTACCATTTGTTGAGCATCAGGCTTAGTATAAACAACTTGCATGAATCACACTAAAGAGTAAGGGTTCCTTCCAAAGTGAAATTCATGCACAAAGCGACTACACACATCTTTCCTAAGGAGGTAACACTAAATTCTCCATTTGATTTCATTTAAAAATATGTGTTAATATGTCGTTGAGTTTGGAAATTTTGGAGTTGTCACATTCAATAACCTAAGTGATATATATTTCCCTCTGGATTTGAAAAATGTATTTATTGAAGAATTTGGTGTAGCATGATATTCCTTTCATAAATTGAAGCCATATCAAAAGAAGATTCTAGAAATGATTGAGCCACATTTTTAGTGAAAACCCTTTTAGGAATTTACTCTTTTTTTTTAGATAATGGCTAGAATCAATGATTTGTTAGAGTTACTAAACACACTAATGGTCTCTATTTTGCATACCATGATCAAAATCAACAAAACCACTCTCACTCACATTCAAACATGTATAGTAAATGCATAACAAAAGATAGATTTTTTGCAACTTGAGTCACTGTTCCAACAAGATGAGTTACAACAATGGGAGCTTCATTTTGAACTCAGTTTCTTCAAAAAAAATCCTTTATTTGACTTCGAGAAAGACACCCATAAAAAACCAAAGACAAATCAAATTAGTAAAGTTAATCATTCAATTCGTTTTACAAGAGAAGATTGAATACAGATTTTGAAATTCATCCACCACTTCCCAAACACATCATGAGACCATTGGAAGATTTTGTGAGAAACAAACACATAACATGTCTTGGATGTGACAAGGAGGTGTATTTTAATACTTTAAATTATTCAAAACCAATCAAATTTTCGAGTGCTAGGTTTCTTCAAGACAACTTATCCTCATCTACTCCTCTTCCTCCTCCATAATAGATTTTCAGATTCCAACATTGTGATAGAGTTTTCCATGTAAAAGATCATTATTTTGATATTCATCCATGTGAACACTATCATAAAACTACTTATAACTCAAACAAATCCATGAGAAATAATACTCCTACAAGAACCAAGATTCACCTTTGATGGATCTCTTCTTGCCTCCCTTCTTGGCAATGGGATTCAACAGCCAACAATATATTTTTCTCATAACAAGATTTATTCTTATTGAGAACTGTTGCAATTAAGATCTATTTAGCTTCTCATGTTGTTGTCTCACCCTAGAGTTAAAGTGAGCCACACGTAGATTCAAAGTTCTAGCTAGAGAGAGAAACGCCCCTAAGCATGAATTTGATTCTTGTCCTTCCTTAAAGTACCATACGTTGAGACTCCCCTTTTGAGGTTGAGGTTCTTCATTTTTCTATAGATTGAGATCTCCCTTTTCCAGGCTTATGGTCTCCCTCTAAAAATACTTAGGGACACTTCCTGTAGCAAAAGACTAACAACTTCTTCCCAGATTTGGAAGTATTCTCGGAACTACACTAAGTTTTCTTGGTTGAGACCTCAATGTATCCCTTCTCAAGACAATACAAACCACTTCCTCTAGTAGAAGACTTAAACTTCGAGCAAGATTTGGAAGTGTTTCAGGAACTACACTAACTGTTCTAGTGTTGGTGGTCATCCTTAAACCTTCACTAGTTGATTCCTCAAGTTCCCCCACTTTATACCTTCATTTGAGAGAGCACATTTAAATATTTTTTGTCATGCATTTGTGAATTTTTCATCTTATAGCTCTCTTCTTTGACTCATATATACCTATTTAGATTCAGGGGGGGTATGTTGAACACCTAATCTACTAAAGGTTATGGTGTGGAATTTGAAGAGTCATTGAAGTCCATGAGACCACTTATATGAAAGTTGATGGTCACACACATTGTATAAATATATATCATTTTGAATATTAAATTCAACTCGTGATTTGTCTTATTTGGTTATTCATTCCGTGTGTATGTTTAACATCTTTTCTCTACTTCACAATTATTTTGAGTGTCCCACTTTCTTCATGTGTTCAACCTAAAATACCTGAAAATTCTCAGTATTTGGGAGTGAGGAAATGTTGTAACATTATATTTTTACTCAAAGATAACAATTTGGTTGCATAATCATAATTCAAAGTAGCTCATAACAATAATTTCCATAACTCTACTACAACATGCATTGGAGAACTCCAATCTAAGAAAAAAACCATAGGAAGAATGGAAATCTTTACATCACTAAAATTATGGAATATATTTGCATGCTAATATTATACGCCATAGCTTCATGGAAAGTAGGTCTTTGTGACATTTGCAAACTAATCTAAAGGTATATATGTTAACATAAACATATTTTTTTTTATAAAGCTAATGTCTAACATCTTAGGTTAACAATAATATAATATTATAGTTCTTTAATCACAATTGATTACTCTAAACATGATTATTTACCTCCCATGTGAAATCATGGCCTTCAAGTTATGTCATCACTCTTCGAACATTATAAAATTCAAGATTAAAAAAATAAAGTCATTTTCCTCATTCTAATAGTCATAAATATAATGTTGTTAATATATAGTAGTGAGAAAATAAAAATCTCTCTGAAATCTTCATTTTTTTCAAAGTTCTAACACCTTTTATATATATATATATATATCTATATCTATATCTATATCTATATCTATATCTATATCTATATTATTCTATCTATATATATATATATATATAATAATATATATATATATATATATATATTAATATTTATATTGAAAGGTATCTTAAGAATTTTTATGCTTAAAATAATTATTATATTTTAAACATAAATAAAAATCTAATTGATTTTTTTTTTTAATTTATATTATATATATATTATATTATTAGTATTTAGTTATATAAATTAAATGTAGTAAATTGAAATACACTTAAATTTATGATAAGAATCAAAATTCTTATTTTAAGTTAATTTCACATTATCTTAATTGAAAAAAAGTCATAACAATAACCTAATATTTAACCTTAATTAAATTATATTATTATTAATTTATAAAATTAAAATAATATATATTCTTATCATGGAGATCGCATTCACTTATTGTTAACTTGATAATATAGCTTTTTTTACAATATCAAATGGACCAATACCATAGATATTATACATTCTGTTAAATTAATTATTTGAGATATATTAATTAGAAGAAGATAAGCTTAAACCTTTGATATTTTGTATAATATTATAAATATTAAGATGGGAATTTAAATAGCCACTATAACTCGTAAATGTTTTCTAATCATTTATTTAAATATTTCTATCATTTGAATTTTTTAACATATATAATAAAAATTATATAAAATAGCCCAAGTTTTTGGCTTCGTATAGGGTTGCCACTTTCAAAATGTGGTGTTCACATCACTGTTTCCACGTTTATCTTAACCGTTTTCCCATCCAACGAAGGTACGGTTTTCCTCTCACATCTCATCCATTGAGCCTCTCGATAATATTGAATGTGCAATGGGGTATTTTTTTGCTATGTTTATGTTTATTTTATTTTCTAGTGGCATACTCTTATTTTCATGACTAATTTAACTTGTTTTTCAATATATGTATAGTCTTCCATTTTTTGGAACATTATGCTATATTATGGGTGTATAAGAAGAGTCAAATTTTGGCTATGGTGAAATCTCCATAGTTAAAGACATACTTAAAATATTTAATATATACATTTACACTTTTTTAGAAAGAATTACAATATTTAGCATATTTTAAAAAAATAGATATATTTCAAATTTAATTATTAGAAATATGTTTTAATTTAATTAGTAAACATATATTAGAAATAAACAATTATATATATAACATGAAAAAAACACATATATATATTCATGCCTTTTTTTTAATCATATAAATCAAAATAATAATATTTTTTTGATATAATCATAATATTAAAGGAATAATTAATTATATTATAATTATAATTATAATACAAATATTATTATTAGGAATCAATAATAGATTCATTTAATTTCACTGTTTATCAAGTTAATATAAAAAAATCTATAATATATTTATTCAAATCATTTTTTATAATTTAAATAATGTTTGAATTTTAATTAATCTAAATATTATATATATATAATTTTAAAATTAAATATTATGTAACCAAAAATAAAAATGATGTTATGATCATTTTTATAATAACTAAATAAAAAAGTTATGACCTAGAGACCAATTTCCATGCTCGGTCATTCCAAGAAGATATGCACTTGGGCTTGATCACTTGAGACCACCACTCATTCGGGGTTATGACAGAGCTATAGTAAAGTTTTGCTCCTATAGCTATATTTTCCAATCCTTTGTCCCTCATTCCAAGTCCATCATTCTCCTTTGAAGCTTTAACAGTTTCCAATTTATTAATTGATATTTCTCGGTTTTAGTTTTGCCCCCTTCCCACAAGAATTTCATGATAAACATGGCCATTTGGGCAAGCGTACTTTTGGGAGCTTGAAGAGTTGTGAACTGATATAAGGGGATAGTCGAAAGGACCCACTTTACCAAAATTTCTTTGCCCACATTATTGAGCCACATACCACCCCATTTTACAATTTTAAATTTTTCATTTTCTCTTACACTTGTTGCAATCCATTCGATGCTTCTAGTCGCAAAAAGATTGGTATCCCTAAGCAGTGGAACTCTCTCAAGTCTCTAGTAGCTTTAAATCCTCGAATTTCCTCAATATTTTTTATTTTTTCCTTTGTAATATTCCATCTCTAGATGTGGAACTTATTGTCACTCATATATCCTCTCATGACACTAAGGAATTTATCCAGAATATTTGTAAACCTTATGGAAATAGTGGTAGAAGCACCTCCCATTAATACAGTGTCATCTACGAAGTTTCCATGGTTTATGCTTTTGATGCCTTCCTAGAACCAAATTTTTGGAAGGTTGAGGGAGGCTCCATCGGATTCCAAAGCTCAACTCAGGGAATCAACCATAATTATATAAAGAAAGGGTGGGAGGGGACATCCTTACCAAAGACCTATGGAGGCTTTGAAGAATCAGGGAAGATGACCATTCACCAACAAAGCAATCAAAGGGGAGGAAATATAAAGATATATCCATCTTATGAAGGTCTCAAACAAGATGAGTTTACGAAGAAATTTCTGCAGAAAATTGTCTGTAACTGGGTCAAATGCATTAGCCATATTGAGTTTAATAGTCAAGCCATGATCACCCCATCTCCAGCTAGAGGCCAAGGCTTCTAGGTTGACGACAATGTTGTCAAAAATTTGTCTCATGGGGTAATATTCCCTTTGATTGGCTAAAACAAAGAGGGTAGGAGTGACTTCAAATGTGAGCCAATAGATTTGAATAGATCTCATAAAAGACATTCCAAAGGTAAATAGGGCATTGTCTAAAGAATGAGGAGGGGTTCAACTCTCTGGGAATTAGGGCTAGAAAGGAAGAGTTTATGTTGGCCCCCATTGCACTATTATTGATGGAGTATCCCACCAACCTAAATGGATCTCTCTTGATGGCATCCCAAAAGGAGTGATAGAAGCTCGCTGAGAGTGGCCCGGACCTTTATCTCAAGGGAAGGTAAAGATAACCTTACACATTTCCTCTTCCCTTAGAGGGGAAGTCAGCAAATTATTCCAATCATAATAAATAAGACGTTGAATTCCTTCTAAGATGGAATCTTCATTCTCCAAATCCCTCTTACGATCCTTGGAATACAAATTTTTATAATGCTCTACTACTTCTCTTTTGATTTCTTCAAATTTATTAATGGTATTTCCTGCATGGATAATCTAAGTGATATTGTTTTTTGATTTTGTAAACTTGGCTTTCTTGTAAAACAATTAAGTATCTTCATCACCTACCTTGAGCCAGTTATTTCTCAATTTTAATCTCGAGTACTTCTCTTCCTCCCTAAGAGGTCTATGAGAACTCTTGAACGTTTCTACTTCTTTATGGATATCCATCATCGGTATTGACCTGGTTTCCATCTATCCTTGGATAGAATCCAATTTTTCTTCCATATTATTTATATTGAACTCCCTTTCTGTTTCGTTCTCTTTTAATCAAGTTTTCACATCTTGTTTGAATCTGTCAATCTTAGCATCCAAGATAGTAATTAGGTTGCCCTTGATCCAGCCCACCGAGTAGGTGGATACCATTATGAAGAAGTTGGGGACGTTAACCCATTGAGGGGAGTAACATAAGGGAGTAGGCCCCACATCTAGTGGCGTGGATATTTCAAGGTGGATCGGTCGGTGGTTTGATCTACCCCAAGGGAGGATGCCTCACTTAGGCCCCACTCTTCTGTTAGACTAGGTATAAAGGAATTTTTGGGGTTTGACATCATATAGGTTCAAGGCTAAGGTAAGATGCTCCATTTATTTGTGTTGGACATGCGTGATTATGGATTCCCCTCTTTTCGTGGTGGCCCATAGTAGTATTGAAGTCCCCCCGAATGATGGAGTTATTCCCATACTCAATATTTTCCAAGTCCAACAATAGTTTCTAGCATTCTTGACTTTACGGGAAGTGGGTAGGAATGCACACATTTATCACAGAGAAGTGTTGATGTTTATCAATTTTGTTAAAAGTAGTAGCTGCAAGGGCCTCGAGACGCCCCTGTTGAGCTTAGTGTTTAGATCTTGCTAGTGTTCCAAAATTAATGTTTAATGGAGTTGATGGATTGTTTATGCAATTTGGTGTCGTGTAGCACGGTAACTTTGGGAATTTCTTTGTTGATGGCAGATTTTACTTTCACGATTTTCTTTACCGAAATGCGTCCTCTACAATTCTAAGATATTATATTCATTAATCACTTTTATGGGTTCCTCAATCCCTTTTTAGTGATCGAGTTGTTTCCTTTCTTCCCTCCACATCCCTTTTTTCCTGCATTTTCCACTTGTCATTGGATTGTATGTTATACTCCCAATTCTTTGTCTTTCTTAGTATTTTCCCATCTCACTTCATTCTTTCTTTTTATTCATTCCTTCCTCTCATTTCAAATAGGTTGTTTCATCCTACGCCAGCCTCATCTACCTTCTACCAACCTTAGTTTATGTGTTGATCCATCTCCTTTGGGAGAGGTCATGAGGCCTTCTAATACCTCATTGTGTTCCAATGAGTCTTCCAAGGAAGTGTGAGTTTTTGGACTTGAATTTGATTCCATATGTCCTCAAGAGGGGAGGATGAGGGGCTCAAAGTGAGGGGTAGAAAACCGAGTAGCTGGTAGGGGAGGCACGGTGGTTCGAAAACCAACTAAACTAACCTTCGAGCTCAATATCTCAAATTTGTTTTCAGTTTCCAATACCTAACCATCCCCACGAGACAAGCAATTGAGGGGGTTGAGGCCATCACTAAACCACCAGAGTTTCCATAGCGTGGGTGCTTCGAGGATTTCAGGTGCTTGACCTCAGTCCATTGCTCGAGATCCTTGAGAAGGTTTATCCACTCGGTGGCCCCCTTTATGGCATCCTTTAGCAAAGTGCCCATAATCATGGCACAATTTTCACTTGAAGGGCAACTCATCATATTAAACCTCTTGTACATGCCACAAGCTATCCATAGAGAGGTTAGCTGCCGCCAAGAGCCCTTTTCATAAGTCCACCTCCACGAAAATCCTAGCAAATGATAAAAAACCATCATTTGGTTCAAAGTAGTCAAGGTATTTCCCAAGAGAGTTCCCTTATCTCCCCCTCCACTATTGAAAAGTCGAACTTGTTAGGCATGATTTTCATCACTCATTTTTTCTATAGTTTTCTGTCTAATTTTTGTGGGATTCACTACTTCAACTTGAAATCATGGGTTCGTCACCTCAATCTCTTCATTACTAGTTTCGTATTTACTTTTCTCTCATCCCATCCTTTATAGAAGTTAAAATTTATGCCTTAATAAGGTTCAACTTGTGAAACTTGTATTGTACCCCTTTCTAAAATCATGAGACATTTCTTGGGAATCTTCACAAGACTTTTCCCTCATGTCAAAACTTTGGGTGAATAGTTGTGTTTTCCTCAACGTCATCTTTCAATTTCATCATCATATCAGGGACCTAGATTAGCATCTTGATTGAATATATCAACGCCTTGGTATCAAGTAATTTGACCCCTTTGCATACCCTTATGCTATGCTTATGCTTACTTTATTTTCTAGTGCCATACTTTATCCTCATGACTAATTTAACTTCTTTTTAAATATATGTATACTCCTTTTGATTTTTTTGAAGATGATGTTATGTTATGCCTTTGTAAGGAGAGTGAAATTTTAGCTATGGTGAAATCTCCCTAGTGAGAGACTTACCTAAAATATATAATATATACATTTACATTCCTTTGTAGAAAGAATTACAGTACTTACCACATTTAATATATATATATATATATATATAGATGATAGATATATAATATATATATATAATATATTATTATATATATTAGATAATATATAATATATAATATATATATTATATATATTATATATTAGATTGGAATTTAATTATTAAACATACATTTTAAATTTAATTAGTAAACTTATAATTAGAAATAAAACCATTTTATATATAAACATGGAAAGCACATGAAAACTGATGACTAGGTTTAGGGAATTGAGCCCGGTGAGCGACCCTACAACAAAGAGCTGGAAACAACCTGGAAGGTGACCCCGTTACAGTTTACAGTCTATTTGTGGCATCCTCACAATTTTCAATAGCTGTTTGCGGTTTTATGCTGGTTAGTTTTTGGTCTCCGCTAGATGGTTTCATCTTCCCACCGACATACCTATAGGTAGTTGTCAGCTCGGTTTTTTGATAGTTATGGTGGACAAAGCTGATTATTCCGCAGTTCCTATGGAGAATCTACCGATATGGTCTCAGTCTCGGACCACTTTGGATGATTATTTAGCATTTGACCATGAACTATCTGCAGAGGTCGATGCCCTTCCAACTCTCATTCGGCAACACATACCCACCATCTTGATTCCTCTAGAAGCTTTAGCCATTTGAGAATACACAGGCCCTCCGCTCCTCACACGTTCGTTATCAGAGGTCAGGCATTGTTGAGACCCGAAAGCACAAACCCTAGGGGCAAATTTGGGTTCGAATATTACAGGGGAAGGGACGGATAGAACTTTGGAGGGGTATCCTTCAATACAAGATAGCTAGGCACTAGTGCATTCGTCTCCCCTGGTCTCAGGGAAACCTCCTTGTGGCAAATTCATGGGCATCGGTATTATATCAAGGCATTTCGACAATCTTAGGGTAAAAGGACCTTTGGCAGAGAAGGACCCAACCACACTTGCAGTAGTATAGGTGGATAAGTTGATTGTACGCATGAGAAACAAACAAAAAGGGACTTCCAAAAGGAAAAAATGCCTCGCACTCTGCAGCAACAAAATCTTCCTCAAGCTTGCTGAGGACACACCTTTTTGTGAAGCCATGGATTCGGTAGAAAAGGTTCTGGTGGGTGGTGTTAGGGACAGACATTACAGCGTGGAGAGGTTCCAAAAATGGATAATGGAAATCTGGGGACATCATTTGTCAGAACCTCCTCCGGTACAAACATTTGTTAGGGGACAGTTTTCCTTGCGATTCAAATGCCTCTCTCACACTAATTGGGCCCTCTCCACAATATGGCTCATTGATCAAGCACAAGTCCTCCTCCGAAGGTGGATGCCAATGTTCGATCCAAAACTTGAGATGGTGGGGGCAAGACCAATTTGGGTACGACTTTAGGGCCTTTCCTGTCACTTCTGGATAGAGCAGATCTTCAGACAGATTGGGGATGCCATGGGCTCATACCATACCTATGATGAATCTTTTATCTCTACAGGAACAATAGCTTATGCCAGGATATTAGTGCACATGGACCTCTTAGATGGGCTTCCAGAGTATATTAACATATAGTGGAGGAATGCTGCAAGGAGGCAGATGCTGGATTACGAGGGGGTACCTTTCAGATGTAGGCACTGCGACAAGGTGGGGCACCTATTCAAAGACTACCCTCTGAACAAGTGGTATAGCAAGAAGTGAGCGAGACATTCTTCTCAGGAATCACAGGAACAGGAGGCTCTGTTGCATGAATACCCTGCCAGAGAGGAATAGCCTCGTGCCTCTAAGGATTTTCATAGGATTGCTACTCCTCGCTCTTGAGGAACAACCACATTTTTGGGCCCTAGTTTCCTGTCTTCGGAACTAGCTTAGAGCACTCCAAGGAAGTGTGGTTGGCCACCCCATCGCCCCCCACCTCTTGTACCTGCTTTAGTTGCGGCAGCCTCGGGTGACTCCAATACATTGGGTATGAATTCCATCCCTTACCCCCCACTCAATGCTTTTCTAATATTCATAATTCAAAATCTGAGCAGTTATTATGTGTGGGAGATGTTTTCTCAATTGAGACCCCTGTACAAAGTGTATGTGACATTACTCCCCCCCTCACCTCCTTCCCCCCCATTCCCCCCGCTCCTTTTTGCACCCCTACTCTGCAGCCCTCGTCCTCCTTGACAATAGCCTTGGTACCTAGATATAATACTAAGTCTCGATCAAGGAATTCGGTCTAGGACCATGTACGACTTGATATTATCCATCCCCCTCCCCTCCTCTTCCAAGGCTACTCGAGGTCGTCTGTCTGAACTCAAAAATTCCCAAGCACAAGCTGATGTTAACATTGCTTTGGGCAATCAATCTACCATCCTTGGGGTTCTTAGAGAAAGAAAAACCCCATCCGAACCCCTTCCATGAAGATTCTATCCTATAATTGCAGATGGCTAGGTAGGCCCAACGAAAAATTAGCTCTTCATCAATTACTCTTTACCGACTCACTTGATATTATATTCCTCTAGGAGACCTTGGGTCATGCTAATGATATTGCTCATAAACTTGAGCACTCTCTGCCAAGGTGGAGATTGTCGGGATTGGATGCCCATGGCCATTCTTGAGGACTTGCGTTGGGCATAGAATCACAATGTGTCAAGGAAATTAATTGTTGGGGCGAATAGGGTTACATTGGAGCTTATGTTCACTCAACTGAGATGGGGATGCCCTTCAGGATTATCAATATACATGGGCATTTCCAGAACTACCCTGATTTCTGGGACCGCCTTCTAAGTTTGGGACTATTATCGGTTGATAATTTGATACTTGGTGGGGACCTCAATTTTTCATTAGGACATGCTGAATCTTGGGGACATTGTGCACAAAGGGATTCCCTCTTAGGCTACTCCTCATCCATGTTGGAATAGCACCATCTGATCAACCTTCCTACCGCAAAAATACAAGCGACTTGGAGGAACAATAGGGTTGGAGATAATGGACTTGCAAGGAGACTAGACAAATTTCTTCTCAAGGAGTAGGTCATGGATCTAGGACTCAATATAAGACAATGGGTTGGCACGGGTGGGCTCTCAGATCACCTACCTATTTATATGGAAATGGAAAGTGGAAGAGACAGACCGAAGGGACCTTTCAAATTCAATTCAACCTGGCTTAAGGATGCATCATACATCAGCATGGTCACTGACTTCTGGAAAAGGAACCCACTAGGGGTTAGAGGTTTAGCCACAGCTAGGTTTATCCACAATCTAGCAGAGCTGAAAAAGATGTCCAAAATCTGGGCCCATCAAAAAAGCATTTAGGATGATCAAGCATTGAGACAGATTGAGATTGAACTGGAGGTTTTTAAAAATGAGTTGGGTGGTCTATATAGATCATAGGATCACAAGAACAACATCACATCCCTCTACTTAGCCCATGGTAATATCCTGAAAGAAAGGGAAGAAAAATGGAGATTGAGGAGCAGGGCCATTTGGATACAAGAGGGGGAAGCTAATACAAAATTTTATCAAAAGTTTGCTAATGGGAGGAAAGTTATAAACACCATTTTGAAAATGTAGGATGATCAGGGAATATCAGCAAGCACTTTCCCTCAGCTCGCCTCACTTGCAAAATCACACTTTAAAAACACCTACAATAACCCCAAGGAGACTAATTTAGCAAAAATTATCAGAGTTGCTCATCTTTTCCCTAGATGTGTGGAGCAAGATGATGAGGAGGATTTGGTGCAAGAGGTCACTTTAGGGGACCTGGAAGCCACTTTGAAATGGTTTAGGAAAGACAAAATCCCATGACTTGATGGTTGGTCCATTGAATTTTATTTGGCTTTTCTTGAGTTGATTGGTCTGGATCTCTTAGTGTTCTGGAGAAGTCAAGGGCTTCTTGATGCTTGGAAGTGGCCATTACCTCCACTTTCATTTCCCTAATTCCGAACACATATATTCCATCCACTTTTGATGAATTCCATCCCATTTCGCTTTGTAACGGTTTGTACAAGATAATAGCTAAAATTATACAAACAAATTGAAGCCAATCTTACCAAAGCACATCCTGCCTGAACAATTTGCATTCTTGAAGGACAGGCAAATCCATGAGGTGATTGGGACTACATAGGAAGTATTACACTCTATCCACTACAAAAACGGAAAAGGTATGATAATGAAGGTGGATTTATCTAAAGCTTTTGACATGGTGAATTGGTTATACCTTCGAATATTGCAGGGGAAGGGATGAATAAACCCTTGGAGGGGTATCCTTCAATACAAGATAGCCGGGGGATGGTACATTCTTCTCCCCTGGTCTCGGGGAACCCTCCCTGAGGCAACCTCATGGGCGTAGGTATTATATCAAGGCATTTCAACAATCTTAGGGCAAAAGGACCTTTGGCGGAGAAGGACCCAGCCACACTTTCGTCAGTACAGGCAGATAAGTTGATTGTGCACGAGCAACAAACAAAAATGGACTTCCAAAAGGAAAAAATGCCTCCCTTTGTGCAACAACGAAATCTTCCTCAAGATTTACGAGGACACACCTATTTGTGAAGCTACGGATTTGGCAGAAAAGGCTCTAGTGGGTCGTGCTAGGGACAAACATTACAACGTGGAGAGGTTCCAAAAATGAACAATGGAAATTTGGAGACATCATTTGTCGGAACCTCCTCGGGTACAAACATTTGTTAGGGGATGGTTTTCCTTGTGATTCAAATGCCTCACTCACACTAATTGGGCCCTCTCCACAATATGGCACATTGATCAAGCACAAGCCCTCCTTCGAAGGTGGATTCCAATGTTCGATCCAGAACTTGAGATGGTGGGGGCATGACAGATTTGGGTACGACTTCGAGGACTTTCCTATCACTTTTGGACAAAGTAGATCATCAAATAGATTGGGGATGCCATGGGCTCGTACCATACCTATGATGACTCTTTTATCTCTACAGGAAGAATGGATTTTTCCAGGATATTAGTGCACATGGACCTCTCAGATGGGATTCCATAGTATATTAACATATAGTGGAGGAATGCTGCAAGGAGGCAGATGCTGGATTATGAGGGGGTACCTTTTAGATGTAGGCACTGCCACAAGGTGGGGCACCTATTCAAAGACTGACCTCTAAACAAGTGGTATAGCAGGAAGTCAGCGAGACATTCTTCTCAGGAATCACAGGAACAGGGGGCTCTGATGAAGACCCTGCCAGAGAGGAACAGCCTCATGCCTCTAATTATTTTCATAGGATTGCTACTCCTCGCTCTGGAGGGACAACCACATTTTCAAGCCCTGGTTTCCATTATTTGGAACCAGCTTAGAGCACTCCGAGGAAGCGTGGTTGGCCACCCCATTGCCCCCTACCTCCTATACCCACTTTAGCTGCGGCAGTCTCGGGTGAGTCCAATATATCAGGTATGAATTCCATCCACTTACCCCCCACTCAATGTGTTTCTGATATTCATAATTCAAAATCTAAGCAGTTATTATATCTGGGAGCTGTTTTCTCAATTGAGACCCCTTGTACAAAGTGTATGTGACATTACTCCACCCTCACCTCCTTCCCCCTTACTCCCCCCATTCCTTTTTGCAGCCCTCCTTTGTAGCCCTCAGCCTCCTTGACAATGGCCTTGGTACCTAGATATAATACTCGGTCTCGATCAAGGAATTTAGTCTAAGACCACGTGGGACTTGATATTCTCCATCTGCCCCCCCCTCCTCTTCCAAGGCTACTCGAGGCCGTCCGTCTGAACTCAAAAATGCCCAAGAACAAGCTGATGTTGACATTGCTTTGGGAAAGAAATCTACCATCCCTGGGGTTCTTAGAGCAAGAACAACCCCATCCAAACCCCTTCCATGAAGATTCTATCCTACAATTGCAGAGGGCTAGCAAGGCCCAACAAAAAACTAGCGCTTCATTAGTTACTCTTTGCCAACTCACTTGATATTATATTACTGTAGGAGACCTTGGGTCCTGGTAATGATATTTCTCGTACACTTGAGCATTCTCTGCCAAGGTGGAGATTTTCGGGATTGGATGTCCATGGCCAGTCTAGAGGACTTGCATTGGGCATAAACTTACGATCTATCAAGGAAATTAGTTGTTGGGGTGGATAGGATTACATTGGGGATGATGTTCACTCAGCTTAGCTAGGGATGCCCTTTAGGATTATCAATATACATGGGCCTTTCCAGAACTGCCCTGATTTCTGGGACTGCCTTCTGGGTCTGGAACTACTATCGGTTGATAATCTGATAGTCGGTAGGGACCTCAATTTTTCATTAGGACATGCTAAATCTTGGGGACATCGTGCACAAAGGGATTCCCTCTCAGACTACTTCTCACCCATGTTGGAACAACACCATCTGATCAACATTCCTACTGCAAAAACACAAGCCACTTGGAGGAACAATAGGGTTGGAGATAATGCACTTGCAAGGAGACTGGACAGATTTCTTGTCAAGGAGTAGGTCATGGATCTGGGACTCAATATAAGACAATGGGTTGGCATGGGTGGGCTGTTAGATCACCTACCTATTTATATGGAAATGGAAAGTGGAAGAGACACACTAAAGGGACCTTTCAAATTCAATTCAACCTCGCTTAAGGATGCATCATAAATTATCATGGTCACTGACTTCTGGAAAATGAACCCACCAGGATTTAGAGGTTCAACCATGGCTGGATTTATCCACAATCTAGCAGAGTTGAAAAAGATGTCCAAAATCTGGGCCCATCAAAAAGGCATTCAGGATGATCAAGCATTGAGACAGATTGAGATTGAACTAGAGGTTTTTCAAAATGAGCTTGGGGGGTCTATATAGATCAGAGGAGCACAAGAACAACAACACATCCCTCTACTCAGCTTGTGGTAATATCATCAAAGAAAGGGAAGAAAAATGGAGATTGAGGAGCAGGGCCATCTAGATACAAGAGGGGGAAGCTAATACAAAATTTTATCAAAACGTTTCTAATGGAAGGAAAGCTATAAACACCATTTTTCAAATGCAGGATAATCAGGGAAGATCAGCAAACACTTTCCCTCAGCTCGCCTCACTTGCAAACTCGCACTTTAAAAATGCCTACAGTGACCTTAGGGAGACTAATTTAGCAGAAATTATCAGATTCGCTCATATTTTCCCTAGATATGTGGAGCAAGACGATGAGGAGGATTTGGTGCAAGAGGTCACTTTGGGGGAGTTGGAGGCCACTTCGAAATGGTTTAGAAAAGACAAAAGCCCAGGACCTGATGGTTGTTCCATTGAATTTTATTTGGATTTTTCTGAGTTGATTGGTCCAGATCTTCATAATGTTATGGAGAAGTCAAGGGCTTCGGGATGCTTGGAAGTGGCCATTATCTTCACTTTCATTTCCCTAATTCTGAATACAGATAATCCATCTACTTTTGATGAATTCCATCCCATTTCACTTTGTAACTGTTTGTACAAGATAATAGCTAAAATTATAGCAAACAGATTGAAGCCAATCTTACCAAAGCACATCCTGCCTAAACAATTTGCATTCTTGAAGGATAGGCAAATCCATGAGGCGATTAGGACTGCACAGGAAGTATTACACTCTCTCCACTGTAAAAAAGGAAAAGGTTTGATAATGAAGGTGGATTTATCTAAAGCTTTTGACGAGGTGAACTGGTTATACCTGAGAATGCTTCTAACCCACCTTGGTTTCCCTTTCTCTTTCATTAAGTGGATTATTGGATGCATCACTAACATTCCTTTCAATGTTCTAGTCAATGGGAGTGCAACCCCATTCTTCACCTTGGCTTGAGGTTTGCAGCAAGGGTGTCCTCTCTCCCCTCTCCTTTTTCTCCTGACCATGGAAGGGTTCAATTGGATAATTATAGAAGAACATAGGAGAGGAAGACTCATTAGTATTAAGATAACAGATGACCGATGGAGCGATCTTTCTATGACCCTCACCGGTGTCATTTTTACTACAAGGATGGTGAATCTACTTCCCACATATTCTTGAACTATCATGTTGTTCGCAATTTATGGAATCTTGTGACAGTAGTTGTACCCACAAATTGTAACTGGCAATTGAGCTCTCTGGTTGATGCCTAGAACCTTTGGTTTTCCTCTGTCTTGCCCCATAAATTAAGAAACCTCCCCTTGTTGTTTTGTTGGGTTGTCTTGATAGCCCACAATCTTTTAATATTCCAAAATACACCCCCTAGGTGGACTAAAATTGCAGCCATGATCAAAGCGGATTATGAACTTATCCCTGATGACCCATGCCTTCCCCTAACACACAAATCATCTCTCAAGAACAGATTAACCCCAACAAACCCTAGGCATATTTTGATTTTGTTGCAAAAGAAGATAGCTGTGGTGGGGGTGATATTCTACACATATCTGAGAGGCACTCTTACAGCCTGTCTATGGGTTTAAGAAGAGAAACAAATAACTTTGTAGAACTTTCAGCAACTTTTTATATCATTCGCTTTGCTTTGGAGAAGGAATTCCATGAATTACAACTATTTGTTGACTCTAAGATTGTATGTGACTGGTTGTGTTAGCTTCCTGCTGCAGCAGGTTACTCATATTTCATGATTCAAAATTTTACAGGCCAAATATGTCATACTTTGCATGCATCAATGCTCCATATTTGCTAAACAGTCACCAGGGAAAGAATGCTACTCAAAGTTCATCTGTTGCATTTCAATTTTGAAGAGTCATTCCAGTTTTGTAGAATTTTCAGCTAAAGGGAGGTCCAAACAGCTTAATCTTGGTCTCCTTATGTTTCAATTTCCTATTTTAGAATATAGAGAATGAAAATCTGTCCAAACAACTTAATCTTGGCAGATTCTTAGATAGGTAGAGAAACAAAGGAGCCCAACTTCTTAATCTGGGCCCTTGGAAGAAATAA
>APFE030869767.1:10704-27093 GCA_000404065.3 Pinus taeda | reverse complement strand
GATGTTCCAGAGCAATCAAAGATGAATTTTGAAAAACTGAGAGAGGTTTTTGTCCACAACAGGCCAAGGAAGAAAAACTTCCTTCATTGTTTACACAGGTGTCATGTTTTTAGAGAAATGTCAAAAATAAAATTGCCTCGGGAGAATTGATGCACCTCTGAAGTGACGTTGGGAAAATGAAGTTTTCTCCTAGCTTGGTTGGCAAAATAACTTTTTTGATAATTCAAATGATAACTAGACAAAAATATCTTTCCAATGAACTATCATGAGCTCAATTTGGAGTTGAGAAAGGCATTCCAAAGTTGACTGCGACAGCACTTTGCCTTGAGGCAGCCTCATTTGGCACATTTTGACCAGTCTTGGGCCATTTGATTTTTGACAAGGCAAATGAACTCCAAATTGAAAAATTCTGGTTGAGTTAGAATGTAGCATCAAGGACCTTTCGAACAAGCTATCCTACACCCAATTTGGACACCGCGAAGGCCTCCAAAAGCCTCCTGTAAAATGCCATATGTGACGCGCAGCGCGTTGGGCAGGCACGCGACGCATCAGGGGCGCGCTGCGCATTGGGCAAGTTTTCACAGTGTAAAAATACACTGGCGCGGCGCATCAGGGGCGCGCGGCATGTTGGGCAGGCACGCGGCGCATACAGCCAACAAGCCCAAAAACTTTCAAAATTTGCTCCAAGATTGCCCAAAATGCATGGATTGTCATTGGTACAAGTAGGTTGAACTTCATTCATGGTTTTTCATCCAAGATTAATGGTTGGTTGTTGATGATGTGTATTACATGAAGCTTGTGTAAAACAATAAAACCCTACCTTTTAAATACCTCCAAGAAACTTGCTACTAGAGTTTCAATTCATTGTTTTGTCACCAAGTTCACTCCCTCATCTTCTTTGTCCTTTGATTTTATCATTCCCTATGTTGCCCCCTATCCCCTAAAGTCACTAATCCCATGCTCCCATTTCCCAAATCACTTATTCCTAAGTTATATTATCCCTATTCCTAAACCCTACCATTCCCTATCACTCTCCTTCTCTCATTCCACTTGTAAAATCCTCAAGTCCCCAAACAATCAAGTGACTATCCATTGTCTCCACATTTCAGACAAATCAGAAGTTTTAAAAAGGGCAAATTTCACTCGGTTACAATCCTTGTTCCCGCTGTCCTATTTCTCCCACAGTCTTTTCCCTTTGGCACACATTTGGCACATAGTTGGAAATTGGAGATAATGACACCAAGTTCTCATTTCTGATTTTCAAACAAACCAAATATACACTTGACATACACATTGCAACACCATGACTGACAACAACACATCATACAACCAAGACAAAGATTCCATCAATGAACTGCATGCACCAGGAAGACACTGAAACAGAGTAAAAGGAAAGATCGGCTCCGAATCTTGGCCGAAGCTTCTTTGGCTAAGTATGGCACTTGATGAGGCACCTTCAGCCCAAATTTCAAGGAATTTGGAGAAAATTTTGTCATTTTGAAATTTTTGGCTTGCAAAACAGGTTTTTCAGCTCAACGCGTAGCGCGCCGCACGCGACCCATAAGATTGGGAGGTCCAAATCACAAATGGCTTGTAGTTTTGGACTTGTCATGATGAATTTTGCATGCTCAACTATTGCCAAAGCATTTCATCAAGTTCTGGGTGACCAAAAGGCTCAAAAACACCATGAAAATCACCTTTTTGCCACCTTTTGCACCAGCAGGAAGGACTTCCGGGAGAATGCACTTTTGGAGGGGCAAATGGACACCAAATTGGAAAATTCCACTTTGGTTGGAAAGTATACATCCAGGGCTTTCCAAAAAGCCAACTTTAGCTCAATTTGGATGCCGGGAAGTGCCCCAAAAACAGGTGGAAAGGTGCAGGGCGCATAGGGCTCAGGCGCGCGACGCACAGGGTTTTTTGGTCAAATTTTCATCTTCCAGCTCAGAAATTCGGCCAGTTGAACCAGTTTTGCTTGTGGATGAAATTTTTGAGTTATCTTGATGTAAATTTATGGTTGGCATGTAACTTGGACTCACTTTTACCTATTCTAGATGATTCATTCACAAAATAGCAAAAATTTAATGTAATGAATCAATTTCCCTTCTTTTAGAGGCAGGTTGTTTGGATGCCTAGTTTTTCAGCTCTATGTTTGGAATTAGTTCAAACTGCTCCTAGAAGGAGGAATTCGACCCCTAGAGGCAAGGAAAGGGGTTATGATGGTCTATATGATGTAATTTCTCAATCATTTTCAGGGGTTGGAGAGGTTGGACTCTTGGGAATAGCTTGATACACTATTGTACATATTTTATCTGCATTTTTGGCAAAGGAAAGGACCAGGGTTTTGCAGCACTATTTGGGATTCATGTGGCTTTATGTGTTGATGGTGTGTTTCTTTCAGTACTTGTAAGTTGTGTATGTGTACCACTTTCCTTCTTTAATCTTCTGCAATTGAACAAATGAAGTGTTAAGGTAGAATCCATGAATTTGCTATGCTCTGCCTTTAAGTTTGTTTAATTTTCCATGTTTTCATCTGTTTAGGGAGAATCCTTGAAAGTTACTTGCTCTCCTTAACCTCTCACCAGTCAGATCTATCCATTCAATCACTTTAAAGGCATCAAAACAATTGGCTATCTTGCCCCAAGTAGACCTCTGCAAAAGCTGTGCCTCATCCCCGCACCCAAAATTGCCTTTCCCTTGAATTCAACAAAACCTCAAAAAATCAATTTCAAAGTCCTTGTACTTTATACCTAGCCTAAAATTAGTCATCAATTCAGTCATCTCGACCTCGCTGATTATCTTTTTCCGAGATTGACCCGGAGAGAGCCCTCTCCTGTCCTCGTAGGGCTAGCTACGAGGCTAAGCGTGGTTTGATGTAGCCTTGAGTCTTACCTTATTTCAGCCTAAGGTAGATTTGAGCGCTAACAAGCCCATGAAGTCCAAGAGACATTTCACTTCACCCTTAATGACTTGTATAAATACAAGTGACCTCTCACCTCATTTGGCATCATTATCATTCACACATTCTTCTCTCTCCTTCTCTCATTGGTTCGTGCAGCTACTAGGTAGATCTTCTATCTTACACGTGTAGCAAGGAGGATGAATTTTATGGGAAAATTGCAGGGCCTAATTTCAAGAATATTGCAGGAGTTTGACCAATGTTGACCAGTGTTGACTTTGAATTTCCAGGAAGATTTTGACTTCAATTTTCTAGGCATATTTCTATTTGGGCGGGCTGTATACCTTGACATAGAAACCAAGGAATTTTGGGCACTTTGATTACAGCTGAAAATTGCAGGTTGTTTGTAGAATTTAGGGAAGAAGTTTGACCAAGTTTGACCGTTGACTTTAGGATTGTTTTGGGCTGATTTTGACCTCTTGTTCAAGCTGAGTTTGATTGGGTTTGATCAAGCTTCAAAGGATACATTTTTTTGTTTCTTTGACCAACGTTGACGTTTTCGTTAGGGTTGAATTTGACTGCAGTTGACAGCAAATTTGATAGGGTTGTTTTGACTTTGATTTGGCAAGTAAATTTTGACTTTTTTTACTCTCTCTCTCTATTGAATATTTGATATTAATAATAAGAAGAATCGATCAAAGGGTTTTTCTCACATTGGAGTTTTTCCTTGGCATCCGTCAAATTTGTTGTTCTCTTGTCTTGGCTTGTCTTATGCATTTTGTTTCATGTTCTATCTACTCTTACTGTCAATGGGATTAATGGTTAATATGATTGTTATAGGAAACTAAATTGGAAACTTTCATTGGGATGCTAAAGTGCATTGAAGTAATTGTCCTAAGCATAGAACATACCATTGTTAAAAAAATTTAACATCAAACTAAACAGTGCCAGAAAGTGTTGCTGATAATATCAATAGGCATTTAGGTCAAGAGATAAATAAGACAAGATCAATGCTACTTAAGATAATTAGTAATTTTCAAGATTGCAATCACCAATATTCCAATGAGATATACAAGAGATAAAGCTTATCACAATTATGATTACAATAGCATCCACAAGAGATATCTAGTTTAACAATGAGCAATGAATCCACTTATCCAATGACAATAATGGCAATGAGAAATTAAGAGCGTTAATCCACAATGTCACGAAGAGAAAATCTCATCAACAATTACCATTCCAATTAGAGAACTTTTGTGTCGAAATTAATCCCAAATCACTTCAACCATCAATGATTTTGAATTGTAGAGATTCCTTAGCCAATTTTAAGTCTTATATGTGATTTATTACTGTTGCAATCTTGTCTTTAAAGGTTTGTAATTTTATATCAACAGTCAATAAATTATGCAAGAAGCCAAAGATAAGCTAGAAAATCAATGCATTCAACTTCCAATTATATTCACTTGATTATAATATTTCTTAGACACTATATATCATATTTTTTTATGTTCAGATCATACCTCAAAAAAACATATATCAGACTTTAAACAACTCTGAACATTAGTGATTAAGTCCAACATGGTACCAAATTAACAATGCCCAAGAGGCTCTAATGATTAGCTAATCAATTTCAATGATTAGTAGATAATGTTTTGTCAATTTTAATGAATTTATTAAATTTATATGACTCCATAAAATGGTTGTAACAAAACATAGAAAATGAGGAGGGTAAAAGAGGCAAACCAAGAGGCCTAGTTGAGGGCTAGTTTGACCTATAATGAGCTTGGGTAACTGCAACCACAAAATTATCTCTAATATTGCTACAAAATCATAATTTAGGCCACTCTAATATTATCAAAATTAGATATGACTGAATAAAAGGCTAGGACAAGGGTTATGAGACTAGAAAACCTCAAGACTAGGGCTATAAATGACAAATGGGAGGCTGGAAGGGTAAGGAAGGCCCAAAAAGGTTCAGAAATAGTCACGGCTAGGGAAGATAAGCCCACAAGGGATGTCATCAAGCCTAGAAAGGTTGGCTTGGGGGGTGAAAGAGCCCTAGAAGGTATAGCAACCAAGGGAACAACCCCTAAAGGGTTGCGGCTAGGTGAAAAATGGAGGCTGATAGGGAGGAGAGCCTCTTGGAGGCCATGACAATGGGCACAGAGGAGAGCGAAGGCCCTTTGAGAGCTAACCGACTCCTCTAGAGGGGAGTTGAGCACCTTAAGAGGCCACAACTAGCCCTAAAAGGGTTCTGGCCAAGAGAAAAGAGAGGGTCGAGGGTCCTAGGAGGCCACCAAGCCTTATGGCTAGGCCAAAAATGGAGGATGGATAGGCCTTAAAAATGCCAAAATTCACAACAAAATACTGCAAAAGATGTTGGACGACTTCTTCTTCAAGCTAGACGTTGAGCTTGGAGGCTAGATCTTGCCTTCCTAGGCCTAGTTCTACCTCAAAACCCCAACAAAATTCTCTCGATCAAATTGAAGTTCACCTTCACAAATGAATCAAAGAATGTTAAAACCGCAAATATATATACATAATATAAAACCCCAAGTGCTACAAAAAAAAAGGTCAGAAATAGGTTAGAAATAATTTTGGATAAATAAAAATGGACGAATATATTTCGAAAAAATAAATATTGGTTGAAACCCTCCTGCAAAATAAATTATCATAAAGAAATCTCAAAGCCCAAACACAATCACCTCTTCCCCAGGGCCCGCGAACTTAGAGTCCAAGGGCTAGTGTACCCATAAATCTCTATAATATTCTCAAGAAAATTGTTAGATCATATGGTGAATCAGATCACCTAAGATAGCATGTACCAATAGAATGTTCTTATCACCAAAAAATGAAATAACAATTATTAGAACTGTTTAGCACAATATAGGATCACACATAGCTAACACTTACCACTAATCAATGGAAGAAAAACAACATGAAATGAACCCCAAATTCTTTTGATTATAGTATAAAATGTTCACAGTAAAGCAACAACTCAATACTAGCATTCAAGAATTACAACATCCAAAGATATTCAATAGAAACAAAATGACTTATTTATATAGCAAAACCCCTCCAAGTGGAAAATAACGGCTATTTGGCTTGTTCCTCGTCAAAATAATCTCTACCATTGAAAATAGTTTGATCATCTTTTAATCTCCACTATCGAATTTTTAATTTTGAGGAAAAAATCGTTTTTTTCTTAAAACTCACTTTTAATTAATTCAAAAACTAATATTTTGAATTAATTTCCTCAAAAAATTAACTTTGACTTAACCACCAAGGTCCAAGGGCTCAAATTTTCTTAAAATATCCATTTTTCCCTTGGTGGGAGACCTCCAAAAATTTATTTTACTTTGACCCACGAATTTTTTATTATTTTCAACTTGGAGAAAATTTAATTTCACTATAATTATGTTTTTGACTCAAATTAATTAATTTCCTAGCTTAGGATTTTTATTTGATTTAGCCATAAAAATTAATTAGTTGACACTGGAGGGGATTAATTATTTTTCCACCCTCAACTATTTTAGCCATGGTGTCTAAATATGAAGCATCATGCACTATTTTTTTTTACATCAAAATATTACAATATCAACCCTTGAAAGGGGAAAACACATTTAGACTCATACCCTCAACAATTTACCTAATTTTGCGATCCAATATGATGTAGTATAGACCAATTGGTTTGTAATAAAATAATTTTTCCAAATGTGCTTGAAGTATTCCAAAAAACACTTTTACAAAGACTCTATATAACAGTAGGACTCACCTAAGACCTTGTCAAAAGACTCCATCCTAGATTTGTGGTTTAAGTTGGAAGAAAAAGTCTGTTGATAATTTGTGTTTAGATACACACATAATTTAGTGAGGTTAAAAAATTCCTAGGGTGAAATATGTTGCCAACATCAAAGGCTTACCTAGGTGTTGTTACATAATTAAACAGTCATACCACCATCATTTACAATACAACTTGTAGAAATTGGCTTTACAACAATAAAATTGTGTTGGTTGATGAATTTGAACTTTGAAAAAAAATTATTCATGTCTTTGCATTATGCTTCCTTGGACTGTTGACAAAGTGTTGTCAACAGGCCCACAAGACTGCAACGATCCTCAAGTCCCAATCATCATTTTGCACATTACATACATTGGTAAGCGCGGTCTCTATTATCTTGTTAAATGCCTCCACTATTCCATTGGCTTGGGAGTGATAAAGAGTACTTTTTTTTATGGTAGATTTCAAACTCCTCAGTTAACGTCGCGATAGTCTTGTTCAAAAAATGTGGCACTTTATCACTCATCAATATCCTTGGACATTCGAATCTAGTCACCACATTTTCAAACAAGAATTGTGCAGTCATTTCTACATTGCAATCCCTCACCAGTTTGGCCTCAACTCATCTAGTGAGATAGTCTGTGTCGATAATGATATACCGTACACATGTTCTTCTTGTTAAGGGTCAATTGGTCCAACGAAATCTATGACCCACTTATCAAATGGCTACAACATAAGCTGAGGATTTAGGGGCATTTCATTCTGTTTGGATGACCTTCCCACTCTTTAACATATGTTGCAAGCCCTATATAAATCCTTAGCATCGACATACACTATGGGCCACCATAATCTATCTTGCAAGATATTTTGCGCCATAATTCATCCTACATAATGTCCTCATGCAACTCGTGCATGTGCTTCTGCTAAAATCATTAGTCACACACGCTCCATAACACATCGATGTATAATTCCATCTACTTGTAGCTTATATAGTGCTCTGGCAATTAACTAGTAATCTATTGCTTTAACAACTAGTTGCTTCGTCTATGCCATTGTATAGTCCTTTAGTTTCATCCTAATACTTAGAAACTATGCAATTTTTTCGAAGTAGTCATCCACCATAGTCACTGCAAATAATTGTGTATTTGGCAGGTTATCCTCCAAATTTTATGCCTCTTCACCCAAAGTCAGATGTGATAGATGATATGGTCCTGTATTGAGTTTTCTAGGTTTGACCACCACCTAAAATTCATATTCCTAAAAATGCAATAGCCACCTACAGATTCTTCCCCCCAACACAGTCTTTTTGATGAGGTACTTTAGAGCAGAATGATTAGTGTACAACTTGAATTTATTTCCCAGTAGATAGTATCTAAGCTTTTGAAGGGTGTTTTCCAACCCTTCTCTCTTGGTAATGGTATAGTTATGTTTTGCGGTTTACATATTTCAATTGGAAAATGAGATAGGGTGATCAATCTCTCCTTCCCCGGGTTGAGCCAAGATCGCTCCTACAATAATGGAAGATGTGTGTACACCCACATTGAATTTTTTATTCCAATCCAGAAATATTAGGATAGGCATAGGAAACATCTTCTCCTTTAAGGTGTCCAGGGCATGTTGACACTCCTTTGTCCACTGTAACTCTACTCCTTTCTTCAATAACCTTTCCATGGGTGTGGTGATCTTAGCATATCCTTGTATAAGCTTCGATAGTACCCTATATGTCATAAGGTAGATCTCAGTTGTCACACTGAGGTTGGTGGTGGCAGATCCACTATGATAGAAATATTAGTCGTACCCACCAGCAACACCTATTTATAGAAAACATTCCGCAACAGAAAACAAAAAGGAGCACAAAATATGCATATCTTAAGATTTAAGGAAATTTGTAACTATATACACCTATCCAATATCAAGCACAACACCTCAATGTGCTTCTTCAATAGACTGGACATTGTCCACTCATCCAAATAAACATCTAAAAAAAATTATTAATGAACTCCTTAAAATTCGCCACTACTATCCTTGAAAAAATGGTTAACGCATTCTTCAACCCAAATGACATAATCGTATATTGAAAACATCCGCATTCCTTTGTGAAGTTGGTTTTAGGGTATTCTTTAGCGATCCTCACTTGGTGGTAACCCAAAAACCCATCAGGGAAGAAGTAAGCCTCCTGTCCACCCACATTCTCCAAAATTTCATCTATGAATGGGATAACAAAGGGGTCATGCGCACATGTATCGTTCAACTTTTGTAGGTCCATGCAAATCCTTATATCCCTTGTTTTCTTGTTTTGGACCACCATCGGGCTTATCCATTCTGATTCTTCCACCATTCAATAATTCTTTCTTGCAGCGTTTTCTCCAATTCTCATTTGACTTTCTCCTTATAAATTGGATTCAATCGATAAGGTTGTTGCTTCACGTGATTTGCATCGGGTTTCAAGTGAATCCTCGTCTCTCCCAACACCTTGAAAATTCCCCTCATCTCCTCAAAGGTGTTGGGGAACAAGTCCTGGTATTCACAAAACAAGTGTACAACCTTCTCAACTGTGTCATCATCCCAATAGTCCCCAATGACTGTCATCTTGGGACTTCCTTTGTCCCAATGTTCACCTTATGAGTCCTAATAGGTTGTGCATACCTTGCAAACTACAACGACGGTCCACCCATTGCATGTTCCCCTTCCACTTCCAGAATTTGAAAGTTTTGGGCATCGTCTTCATCCTCTCCTTGTTCCACCACATTATAGCACTCCAAAAACTTATGCACTGATTGCAGATGTCGATGCAAAGAACACAGTGGATTGCTCCCCAACATTATCAGTTCCTTTGCGGAAAATATATTATGTCACAACACCTTTAAGCATTAGCTCCTCCGCTCCAAAATTGAATGTGGTCCTAAAATTTTGTGTCGTTTCATTCCAATCCCATGTTCCTCCATGCACTTCCAATTCAATATTCCAAATAGCTAGAATGGTATCCAAGGTGTGTATGAATCAATGCACCCACTCTTGTTATCGCACTCATCCCTTGGTCTAGGCACATACCACTTCAGGTGTGTTCTATGGAACTCCATGCCTGAATACTTCTTCCCATGGACCCAACAATTGGTCCTAAATCTAACCTTCATCAACTTCTTACACTCTTTCCATCTCGTGACTTGTTCTTTATGCACAAGTCACCATCTAATTGGGATTGCACACAACACAACATCGAGTTTAGGAATCCTCTAAAATTCATGCATGTGGTCTTCATGCTCTTGTACAAAAATATCTACCTCAATTAATCCATCGAAACGAGGTGGATTATGCACCTAAATTCCTATCCAGTGTACCATCCTTGTGATATGTGCGCATCTCCGCATACTAACTTCATGCAACTGATTTTTCCAATTCTCCAAAGCTTCCTCCAAATATGAGGTGCAAGATCCAACGTTGTGCCAACTTAACACCTCATCAGTTGTGGGATCTACATAGTCATCTTGTCGGGTTGTGACATTATAAATGTTGTCCATCTCTTTCCAACTAAGCTTGCCCTTGATTGGTTCGATGTTTTGATCTCCTTCACACAGATCCAATGGTGCTATCACCCGTATATCCATTCCTTTAACTATAATTTGTCGTTTCTTTAAATTAATGATTACGTGGTTACTATGTTGCACAAAACTTCTAGGAACCTGAGTTTTGAGTTGTACTCGTACCCAAAACTTTTAAACTTGGCCAAAACTCGACCAAAACTTGATCATCATGTAATCATCTATGAGAGTCAATATAAACTTGGATTTCCTTCTAAATTGTCATATATGGGTCTTATTCCCTTTTTTCTTGGAAAATAATGTGTGATTCACTTATTGTCATTTCTACCGACATTTCCATTTTTGGGAGGTGACATTTCTAAACGTACCTATTTTGGAAACTCCAAAATGTTTTGACGCTTCATGCAAATAAACATAGTTATCAAAATCACAATCAATCCCCAACAGAGCATGATAGGGATCATTGTCATTGACAATCTTGATATCTAATATAATGCACTGCGTAAACCCCCATACTTAAATTCAAAAAGAGTCAAGGGATCTCTACTTGAATGGTTCATGAGGCACAATACTTGCTAAGGTTTTGCAAATGGGGTAGCAAGCTAAGTGGGCTTGATTGTGGGGAAAAACTCCACAGTTAAGCGCGCTTGAGCCAGAGGAGATCTGGGATGGGAGACCTCCTGGGAAGTCCTGGTTACCAGGTGCAAGCCCTGGAAGTGATGATTGATGCTATGTGATTTGTTCTCCACATTTCACTAGTTTCAATCCCACTTCTTCACCCCTGTGAGCATCACTCGATGCAATGAGTGCTAAGTGAATTATTCAAAAAAAAATCATGAGAAATTAGTCAGTTACGACTACCTCTCATGGAAATAGTCATACGTGAATGACTTACTTAACGCAGTTGAATCCCAAAAATGATATCTAATATAATGCACTGCGTAATCCCCCATACTTATATCTATGCTCTCTACAATAATTTCATATTTATCTTTTATTACCTTTTTCATTTACCATATGTTCCACCCCATCTTAGAAAGTTACCTCACCATTCTGAGCTACCTTTGTGCACTTTTCAGATGGTAGTACTACACCTTCATGGGTTACCTTAGTTTAGTACCTTATTTAATGTTTGAATCCATGTTGCTAATTATTCCTTTAGTATCATGGGTTGATTAGCTCACATTACAGAGCAAGACCCATACTTTACTCTTAAAATTTTTGTTGGGCTGTCTTTGTGGGCTCACAAGTGATACACAATTGTTTATGACTTATTATGCTAAATGCTTCACAACAGTCCATTGGAAAATCATCCCATCCATGACCTATAGATCATTTTCATTTCACACCTTAATTCATTATATTGGCAAGCAAACCCACCACTTGTGTCCCATCATTGGTCTCCATCATCTATCATCATTATTTTCACATGCAATTCAAAATTGCATGGTTTCATTTTGGGCATTTGTCTCCTTTCTTGTAACATATCTAGATTCTTTCATTCTTTGCAAGAGAAACCTAAATTCTTTTATTTTTAGTAAAATAAAAATATGAAAAATTAACAAAAATATTCGAAAAACAAAAAATGAAGGAAGTATCAATGCATAGCTTTTATTATTCTCAACAATTATATCTTTTCTCAACATTAGTTTATCACCCTTGTTTGAAAACATTTTCATTGGGTTACCCATTTTTATACCTTTACACATAATTTATTGGTTCATTGCATCCCACTCATCCCACACAATCGAATTTATCTCCATGGTTTTTGAGCTTTACATGTACCATATTTTTTGACTTGTCATTTACATCCACAAGTCCCCTCATGTCCTAATTTTTCCTTTGTATGAAAGATCTCTAGTGTTGGAATGTGTCTCTTTGGAAGGTAATTATTTATAGTTTATGTCTAAAGAAACTATAACCTTATGTAAAAGAGGTATATTCCACATTCATCATGGAGTAAAATACCTTTATAATCATTTATTACATAAAGAGGTGAAATTACATTGTTCCACATGAATTATTGGGATGTAATTCCTTATTTAGAATATGCAGGAACATACAACAATTAAAAACAAACACAAAACCTTACTAATCTAACCTTTTATGCATATAATAACAACATTTAATTAATAAAATAAATGAGACAAGAGACAAAAGAAAGAACACACCATATTTACATGTTAGAACTTCAATTGGGGAAAAATATACAAAAAGGTAATAATGTCTTTATTATCTTTAGAAATCTCCAATCTTACATAGACAACCTCCACAAATAATTCACCCTTTATAAAGTAATACTTTGATATTTTTGTTGTGTTACATGGGACTCACTAACCTCTATTATATACCAAGATATATGAAGGAATTAAATCCCAATAATACATGTGGGATAATGTAATTTCACCTATTTATAAAACAACATATTACAAGGGTGTTTTACTCCATGATGAATATGGGGCATACTAATATTAGAGTTTCTTCTGACATAACCTAGACATTATTATCTTCCAAAGGGACACATTCCAACACTCACCCTTAATAATTATTAGGTAGTTGGAACAATTATAGAGGAAGATGGCATTACATCATTACTCCCCCTTGATGCCAACTACCTGAATTCCCAACAACCTTCAAAGTCACACAAATTTCGCCTTTATCATAGATTTGCTAAAGATTTTGGCTGCTTGATATTCCATGGGACAATACTCCAAAGAAATAACACCATCTGCAACATGATATTGAATATACTGAGTATCCAGGTCAACATGTTTGGTTTTGGAGTGATACATGTGATTATATGCAAGCTGAATTTCACTTTGATTGTCACATCTTAAATCTATACCTAATTTCTAAACTAGTTGAAGATCGATAAGAACATGCTACAACCAAATTGCTTCTTTAGTTTCCTTGTACTTTGCTTAACAAGAAAGACAAAGAGTTCTCAACTTCTTACAAGACCATGAAATTGGACCTAAACCAAGATGAAATATGTACCTTGTAGTGGACCATCTATCTGAATTGCCACCCGCTCAATCAGAATCTGTATAACAAAGAAGAGAAACTATAGCCCTGCTTGAATAGAAAACACCATGGTTCCAACTATCCTCTATAGACATATGGTAATTCTCTTTTTTGCCTACTAATGAATTGCATGAGTTTTTGCATAAACCTCGTGATCATACTAAAAAGAAAAGAAATATCGAGCTTGCTTTGTGTCAAATATATCATATTGCCCACAAACTGGTGGTAAAGAGTATCATCAACAAGAGGAGTAGCAAAATCAACAATTAATTTTATGCTAGACTAAAATGGTGTTGGTGAAGACTTACAATCACTCATACGAAACCAAGAAAGTAAATTTCTCGCCTTCTTAGCCTACAAAATAAATATACCATTGAACATATGCTAAATTTGAAGACCCAAAAAATAGTGTAAGATGCCTAAGTATGTAATTTCAAATTGGTTCTTAAGCTTATTCTTCAATTGTTGTATAGATGCAAGCTTACCCACATACAATAAAACAATGAGGACTTTATCATCAAAGTTCTTTACATACAAATTTAGATAATATATACACTATTTGAAACCATTCTTCAAGAAATAAGCATCAATTTTCTCACACTAATCTCTAGTTGCATGCTTAAACCATATAAAGACTTGTTTGATTTGCATACCAAACTTGAAGTTTCAATAGTGATAAAACCAAGTGGTTGTTGCATATAAATATATTCACAAAGATCACCATTAAAAAAGGCATTCTTGACATCCATTTTGTGGAGTTCCCATTAATATGCAGTAAGAAAAATAATGGTTTTTATAGCGTTCATTTTAGCAATTGGATCAAAAGCTTTATTATAATAAACACCTTCTTGTTGAGAGAAACCTTTTTCCCACTGATTGGGATTTATGTTTTTCAAACTGTCCACCTAAAGTAAAGTTTTCCTTATATATCCATTTAAAACCAACAAAAAATTGTTTGAGAGGAAGGGGAACAAGAGTCCAAGTTTTTTTCTTCATTAATGAGTCATATTTTGTGGTCATTGCATCATTTAGGTTGTCCTTAGCTTGAGAATAGGTGTAAGGATTATTTCTAGCAAAAAATTTAGTCATAAGGGAAACATTAGATCTATTTTGATGAGTATTAAAAGGAATATTGATCTTAGAACCTATAGATTCAATATTTCTTTGGGCCCAAACAAGAATAGGGATAGTGGTAGGAACCACTATGTTGTCTCTGGAACATATAGGGGGATCACTTGAAGAGGTAGGTGAAATAGGATCAAGATTAGGAATATAGATGAAAGAAGAGGTAACTGAGATAAGAGTAATATGATATGAGGGTAATTTCAAGGAAACACGATGTTTAAAAGAATGAGGGGAAGGAGCAAGTTCATTAAATTGAACATCTCACAGAATGATTACACCTTGGGTAGATGCATCAACCAAACTATAAGATTTAGAATCCTCACTATAACAAATGAGAATACATTTACAAGACTTTGGATCTAACATTTTTCCTTTTGTTATAGGAACATGGGCCCAAAATTCACTGGCAAATATCTTACCATAATTCAAGTGACCTATTTTTTGATGGAATGATTTACTTAGTTCAAGGAAAACCCATCAATTTGCTTTCTAGTTATTGTGCATGTCATAAAAAAATTGACAGGTTTTCCTTATAGGTTGATTGATCTGCTTCCTAAGGTGTTATCATTAAGTCATATGTTCAATTTAACGAACTTTCTCCTTCTCTTGAGTCTTCTAAACCTCATGTTACCTAGAACTTGCCTTCATCTTCTATTACTCCCACCTTGGTTACATATTATTCTATCTCTATGCCTACTCTTGATCCCCATTCACCTACCTCTTCAAGTGATCCTCCTGAATGCTTCAAAGATAATATTGTGGTTCCTGCCACTCAACTTCTTCCTGTTTGGTCATGGAAAACTCTTGAATCCATAAGTTATGAGATAAATATTCCTTCCGATCATCGTTGAACTAGATCTAAATTTGGTCTAATGAATAAATTTTTGGCTACATATGATCCTTCCACATATGCTCAATATAAGGACAATCCTAAACGGGAAAAACAATGAATTTTGAGTATAACTCATTAATGAAGAAGACTTGGACTCGTTTCCACCTTCATCTTGAGAAAAAAACATCAACATCTAGTACATCTTGTATATTTTCACTCATACGAAATTGAGGATTATAAATCTTATAGGTTGATTGATTTGCTTCCTGAGGTGTTATCATTCAGTCATATATTCAATTTAATGAACTTTCTCCATCTCTTGAGTCTTCTAAACCTCATGTTACCTAGAACTTGCCTTCATCTTCTATTACTCCCACCTTGGTTACCAATTATTCTATCTCTATGCCTACTCTTCATCCCCATTCACCTACCTCTTCAAGTGATCCTCCTAAATGCTTCAAAGATAATATTGTGGTTCCTGCCACTCAACTTCTTCCTATTTGGGCATGGAGAACTCTTGAGTCCATAAGTTATGAGATAAATATTGCTTCCGATCATCGTTGAACTAGATCTAAATTTTGTCTAATGAATAAATTTTTGAATATATATAATCCTTCCACATATGATCAAGATAAGGACAGTCCTAAATGGGAAAAAACAATGAATTTTGAGTATAACTCATTAATGAAGAAGAATACTTGGACTCGTTTCCCCCTTCCTCTTGAGAAAAAACATCAACATCTAGTACATCTTGTATATTTGTTGCCATTAAGTCTCAACATTTGGTCACATATGTCATTTTGGATTATGGTTGTTTCCTTAGTTATCCTTAATTAATTATCTATTCAATGGAGGTATTGAGTCCCCCATTATTTGGCCAACTCATTCATATTAGACTACTAGTTAGTTACATAGGTTACTTGCTTATTTCTTTACCTTGTGTTTGTTTCTATAGGTTCCTTAATCTCCGTGTCCAATGAACATTCCCTTATTGACCTTAGTTCATTTACTTTGTAGCTTAGTTTATAGGATTTAGTACCTCGGTCTTCATTCACATCATAGTTGGCCGACCTTGGATTGGGTAGGGAGAGTTATCATTACTTCCTAAACTAGTCGTTTCTCCCATGCTTGACATCAAATCATTATCACATAGAAAATATTTGCACATGTTAATGGTTATTACGGTGTT
>APFE030869750.1:0-19240 GCA_000404065.3 Pinus taeda | reverse complement strand
TGAATGCCTGCTGGTAACAACGGCTCTGCTTGTGGTATTTAAGTATTTTCCTACACTGCCAAATGGTCTCTAGCTTTTACCACCTATAAATTTGTTTCTAAAAGGGAATTTTCCATTTGAACAACACTCTTACAAAACAACCTACATGGTAACTTATATATTCATTATATTCTAATTGTCTAATCATTTTACGACACTCATTAATACATACTGCCGATTATGCCTTTGTTATTATTATCGCTTACGGTGAAAATTTTTTGACATAATGAAATAAAATATATGTTTTAAATTTTTTGGCCATTTGACATCTGATTACATGTATTGCTTTAATTGCGTTATCGATTAGCACACTGTTTTTTGGATTGATTGCCAACATTTATGGATTTTCAATGCTTTCGATTTCTTTTCACATGCTTAAAGGACATGGACACCCTTTTCTCATCCAAGGTGGGATGGCCTGCGTATGCATGACATGTGTGATAGTTATGGATAATTGTGTGAAAATCATTTGAATTAACTTCCAAGTAAGGATTGCATGATGATTATGAATGCGTAATAATCATCAAGTATTTATGATTGGGGAAAGGACGACAACCATTATGGCTGGTATGCAGACTCATGATCTTGCGTTAAGTTTGTTTGACAGGACAAATGACTTAAGTAAATATGATATTAATTCTCAAAACATCATCATTTCTCTGTTGATTGTTGTAACGTTCTCTATTGTTGTTCTGAATCGTAGAAGTGTAAAAAAATTGCATACAAGTGAACCAGTCACAGGTACAGTAGCCATGGGAGGAAGAACTATCTGGTATGAACCTCTAGTGTTCATGTTATTGGATGAAGCCCATGCAATACTCAAGCGTGCAAGATGGCTACAATATATGAATAGATTGCAGGGATTTCATGAGAAGGTGACGTTGGAATTTAAGCAGAATATGCAAAAGGACATCATAGTGGTAAGAGGTAGATGTATAATGCTCTTCAAAGTGGTCATAGACAAATTCACTCGACTTCTAGTAGAGGGTATGAAATGGACAGAAAAACACATCCTTCTACATAATATGGTTGAAGTATTCTAAAATCTAGGCAAACAACTGGTGCGAACAGGAAAATGGATTCATCCTTCAGTGCTAAGGAAGTCGTTGCAAGAATTGGCCATCATTGTGCAAAGGTACATTACCTATGACGGTCAACATGATGTGGTAAAGCCCCACCAACTAACACTTCTAGCCATTTTAAAACATAAAATTTTAGTTAATATGTTCTTTTATTTGAATTCCCTGTTACATGATGTCACCCGTCAAGTTAGGACAGGTAAGGAACCACACAAAGTAATACGTCATCATGGATTGATTAAATTGATTAACATGAATCGAATGGCCCAATAGTAGTTAACCTGGGATAATGTTGTAAATCCTACTTTGGCTCCACCTCCAAAAAACACAGTAATAGAGCAACAAGGGTCAAGAACACCATGTTTGAGAAGGACACTAAAAAGAAAGAATTCCCTTATGCCACTGAACCCAGCAAAACGTAGATGCTCTGTGTGAGTGAGAGCCCAGCAACATATCCCAAGTTAAGTAGATGAGGTTGGACCATCCCACACACCACCTCCAAGTCTATAAAATTCCCCTTTGTAAGACTATTAGGACGAAGTGGCTAGGGTATTAGAAAGCATGGCAATATTTGGTGAGGTTAGAGAACAATCCAGGAATGTTGAAAAGCAAAATTATACTCCCAACCAGTCTACCCTCGTTGATAGCCATGGTCGTGAGCAAACGCTACCATTCACTGATTCTGTGGACAAACATAGGGAACCAATTCATTTTGAGGAAAAACTCCTTAACAAGGAGGTACATGAAGAGCAATTCATTAGAGAAGAAAATTAGACAGTAGACGCCAGTCCACTCGACCCCCCAATGGAAGAAACTTCTACAGATGAAACCTTGGGAGATGAAAATCAACCAGGTAATACTATTTTTTCTAAGTCCCCCAATGATGAGGCCTACTCAAAAGAAAACCCATAGAATGGAAATTGTTCAGGAGACACAATTGTATGGGATCTCCTGGAAGAGAAATCGATGATAAGGAGGAGCTAGGAGGTGAAGATCCATCGAGAGATACAGTTCCACTTCGAACCCTCCCTCATGCTGACACAATACCACCTGTATAGGAAGCAAAGTACAATGCAGTTAACCCATCGCCGATTGGAAGTCCTAGAATAAAGAAGTCCTACACGGATAGGCTCAAAAGATGCTTAAGCAGTATAGGAAACATAAGTGAATAATTGGGTAGCTAAGGAAGTGGTTAAAAGAAGTCATTACAGCCATGAATTTGAAAGAAGAAAAAGAGACTACATGAACGCATACAAAACGTTGTTATGGAAAAGATGTTGAAACCGAAACTGAGGATCTTTTCGCCTGTCCAAAGGAAACTCAGGTAGATCCATGTCTTGTAAAAGGCACTGGAATGCAAACTGAAGACCCCAGTGTTTTCTCACATGAGACCCAAATAGACTACCCTACCATGGATACAATTGTTCAAACAAATGCTTAAGAGGACATTCAAATTGGTCATTGCATGATTGAATGGGTAGTTGAGACTACTATTCAGACCTATCCCATGGAGACCTAGGATGGAGAAACCCAAAGAGAGGAGACACCTGATTATATCCCCCTACTAAGGGACGCATTTATTAGTAGACTAAAAAATTAACTACTAAAGGTTCAGTAAGAGTTAGCACAACACAAGGAGGGGGTAGTTCCCCTACAAATACATAAAGAGTTAAAGAAAAATTTGGAGGCATTTATAGTGACTGAGGATGAGACATTTTCTCAATACAAGGTTGAACAAAAAAAGGTTGAGAAACAACGAGACAAATTACAAAAGGCTAAAGAGAAGTTGGAAACTGTCTGCTCTCTTTATTCAGATACCATGTCATGTAGAGACCCTGCTACAAATTATGCCTTATTCTTCCTAGAGAGATACCTCCTGCTGAAATTCAAAGTTGTTAAGGTTGGGAAGTCTATGGAAATCAAGACTACCCTAGATTTTGTCAAGTGCTTCAGAGAATAGAACAAGCAGGTAGAACACCTCCTCTGTGAAATTTATATGAACGATTTCATTTTGGAAGGTGATAGAGATAGCCACCCTCGCCCCTTTATAGGGGATGTACAACTCCAGGCATTCCTCTCTTTTTCCACTAATCATCTCAAGTGGACCATGGTTCACAATACTTTTAGGAAGTGTGAAGAAGGAATTGACCTATGGTTGAGAGGGGAACCAAACAAACCCCTGCATCACTCGGTTAGACACAAAAACATCATGAAGTGAGATGGCATTGTCAGTCAACTAGGCCCATTTCAGATGGATATCGTACAAGATGGAAATGAGTGCTTCCAAGAGATTAAGGAGGAAGCCTTGTTTGTAGCCAAACAAAGGTGAGAGGTCTCTAGCATTACTATTAGAAATCGAGAACCATTTTGATACTAGAACTTTAAAGTTCTCTCCTCTTGTTTCTACAAGTAGAGTAACATGGTTTTAACCATGGCGCTTGAATGGATAGGATGTCGATATAGGACTTCCATCATATGGTATCCTCTATATAAGTATCGTTGTGACTACACCTTAAAGGATTAAGACGTTACCCAGGCTTTTGCTATACTAAAGAAGAAAAATGGCTTCAGAAATCATAAGGAAGAGGTATACCCTGCCTACTCCCTAACTCAGCTACACATCAATTATTTAATTGCATGAGGACATACAACAAGGTAAGTTGGGGAGTATGTTGGGTCAAGAAAAAGGTATTTTTCCTCTTTGGTAATCACTTTATTTCACTTACATCCTTACATGATTATTTCTTTTTATGGATTGAAACAAAGGAAATAACATCTAAAGTTGTATGAAAGCACTTGGTAACAAATTAGATAAATCCAGTACAAGAAACTGACTTTTTACTATCCTTGTGTGCAGAAGACATGGATTGGTCAATAGTCATTCAATTGACAGAGCAGCAACAGGCTGTAAAAGGAAAAGACAATGTATGAGGCAGGCAAGGCAATGAGAGACCAGGCAGACTAATGCTATTTCATGACAAGATCAGATTATGTATGGAGAAATCCTCAGGATCCCCTAATCTTGAGGATTCTCTTTTATCTATTTATTTTCTAAATGTAATATATAAGGCTGAAAGGCAAAACTGCCTAGAGTTTAGACTTTCATAATTTGTAAATATTCTTTTTTTAGAAATATAATATTCTTATCTTGGTGATGGTGTAATCTTTTTACTAATATTAATGAAGAAAGACGGTGTTTGATCCATACTTAGATTCTGAGTATTTCTTAGTGGATACTTCTAGTGACTCTTGACCTAGCAAGAGAAGCTCTACTACTTTCTTGTGTTATAATATTTCTACTTAGTCTTTACTTATTGTTAATGTTTAGTTAATATCATTTCGCTTATTGTGAAGATTGACGATTCTGATTCATACTATTGTTTATTTAGATTCATACTTAGTTGTGTGACATATCTGAGTAATGCTTTGATTGGAATGCTTATGTTGGTTTCAATAGTAGATCATTGTGCATTCTGAGTTATGTTATCATAGATCTTAGAGATAGCATTAATCGATTTCCATAATTTTTTTATATAGTTCATTTGTTGTTTAAAGATCATTTATCCTTATATGATTTCTTGTTATACAATTATCAGTTGTTGTTCAATTGAGATAGCCATTCGATTAGAATTTTTCGTTTAATTGAGATTTTCGTTCAATTAGGATTTGTTGTTCAATTCGGATTTTCTATAGATTAGCATTTTTTTTAGTTATTGTAGTTCTCTTTCTTGATTGAGTGAGTTAATCTTAATTCCATTTGAATATTGCTGAGCATGATTATTTGCATTTGTAATCAGATTCATTTGATTTTGGAATAAGTTAAACAAAATTGTAGAGTGTGTTAAGAGTTCTTTCAAAGTTATCTCTTCGATAGTTATTTCTTTCAGAATTGTGTGGATTGAGTTGAAGAGATAGTCATTAGTGATAGCAATGATTTACCATTAGATAACCTTTGAATTCACTACATATATTGTGTTGACACTCTTGAGATAAAAAATCTTACCTCAGGTTGACAATTAATGTAGGAATTAAGATTTCCTGTAAAAAGACATCTTAGTTCACCAATAGCATTATCACTAGGGTGTGGTGAAATCAGAGTTGAGAAAACATTGAAATGTTTGATTTCTTGTTTTTATTTCCAAAGTAAAATATATGTGTTTATGGTGCATTTTATGTTATTTTTGTGTACATTATGTGTGTGAAACATGCTAATTTGACTTATGGAACATGTTATCCTTGGTGTCTTAATTGTGGAAATGAATCATTTTAATTATACTTTTGTTCTTCCACCCAAAATAAAATTCTCGAATGTAAATTGAAAAATTCCAACAAATATGAATTAGCCAACATTTACTTTGAAAACATATATGGTTTTTTTAATTTTTTGGGGTGAATTTTGTATTAGCTTGGAATTTCAAAGCTAATACATGTAGTTCACTCAAACAAACTAGCAACAATATGGTTCACTATGTAAATATAAACTAAAAAGGATTTTTGGCTTCCCTTGATTGACATTTATATTATTTTAGAGAGGTTTCTAAATTTTATTTATATAATATTGATGAACAAGTTAATATTGTTGTTTTATTTTTTTAACGTAATTTTTATTGTTGTCTATGAATTTGTGAAAAGGATTATGTTCATTGAGCAATTAGCAATCCCACACTCAATTTAGCTAACACTAATTGATTTTGCACTATATAATTTTACCTTTATTTTAGTTATATGTTGCAATGTGATCATCATTAATATTGTTCACATTCATATGGTTTGTACATCCATCTCTATCGAATCCTAGACATTGATTGGTGGATTAGTACTAGTTTTCATCTGTTTGGAATAGGTGGGAATTTTTAATCAGTTATGTGGATGAGATATTTGGGAATAAATTAAAAATGAATATATATTTTTCCAGTCAAATTGAATTCTAGGCATTGTTCTATGCACTAATGAAAATGGTAAGAATAATTGGATTTCCAACCAGATGTGAAGAAAACAAATGTATGCTAATAGATTCCTAATGTGCTATTAATGAATATCATCTTCATAAAAATGCTCCACTAATGACAACCACAATAAGCTAAAGAGCATGTTATTATGGTTGTTTTCATTCAATTCAGTTCAATTTGGAAGTATGGTTAGTCTTGAACCATTATTAGGAGTCCAAAGTGTTTTAATAAAGCTTTTAAGTTGATATTGTACTCACAAATGACACTAGCACCTCTTCTTCTTAATAATGCCTGATAGTATACAAGTACATGAATATGAGACACTAGCACCTCTTCTTCTTAATAATGCTTGATAGTATACAAGTACATGAATATGAGTTTTAATTGTGATGTTATTTAATAAAACCATTGAGAAATTTACTATAATTAAAATTGACGATAAAAACCATTCCATGATGGAATCTTTGCATCAATAAAATTTTTGAGAGATCTGACACAATTGGACATTGAAATGCAAAGGTGTTATAGTAAAAACAAAGTTATTGTGATAGAAATGGTATTAGTAGTTGGCTGATGTGAGAAAGTTACACAAGAAAGCAAGCCACACCTTTAATATTTTTACTCAAATTTGAGTAGAAAACACATGTCGTGTTTGTCTTTAAAATGATATTTATTGTATTTAAATAATTTATATTTTTATGTTATTTATAATATTGGTATTTATATAATGATATCATTGAGTTTTTATAATAATAATACTGCATCATAATTATTATTATAACAATATTTTTTTCAATGAGGAATATCTATTTATATTTTGTGATGAGGATTAAACCGTTGGTTTCGGTTTTCGAGGGACTTCATAAGTTGTCAAAGTAATTACAAGGATCGAGCATTGAAAGGAGTATAAGGTAATTGTAGGAACTAAATTGGGAGTATCATCGCTTTCTCCGGCCACACTTTGAGAAAACCCAATTACCATTAATATAACCAATAGTATTGTTATATTATATTATTATATATAACTGTGTTTTTTATATCTTATATATAAATATTAGATATGAAAAATATTATATGTATACTCATGATACAATTATATAATAATATTATTATAATAACTAAAACTAATTTATTTAAAATACAATTATTTACAAATATGGATGTTATTTATTAATAATGTTATATAATGTTATTATATTGTTATGTTATTATAATTCAATGGTAGTTTATTAATTAATATAGTTGTTTATTAAGATGTTATATAATATTGTTATTATATATTTAGTATTTCTATTTTATGATTATATAATAATTGATATTATTATTATAAGACGTTATATATATGTTTCTTATGATACTTTATATTTTATATTAGTTATTACTTATTATTAACATATTAATATATTGACTTATTATTTATCACTTATTTTTCTTAAGGTTATAATTTAATATTTTTTTTTTAGTCTTCTTTATTTCTTTTCACTTTTGTCTTACCATCTTTGGCTCCTAGTATTTTCGTGTCAACGTTTTCCTCTTACTTTCAGTATTGTATCTCTTTTATTAGACTAATTTTCTCATGGATGGATCCGCTTTTAGATTCAAACCATTGATAAAATTGATAAACATTTTTGAATAATATGAATACTCCTGCAAATCCAAACGAATTTTTTTTAAAAACAATCAATAGATGTCACTATATAAATTAGAGAAGAAGAGATAAAAAAGTCAAATTTTCAATGTATGTATATTGGTGAAGCAGGATATCATTCACTTGTTTATGGATCATATGGTATTATGGAAATTAAATTCTTGTCTATGTTGCAACTATTATAAATTTCAATATAATGTGGTTTCATTATGGGTAAAGCTAACTAAGAAAGGTTAGAAGCCCTGCAAGACACCAATATGCAACTTCAAGAAGACAATTCAAACTTATACTAGAAGCTCTGTATGTTTCATTAGAGAATATAAGAGATAAACTTGAACCTTAACACATGAAAAATCTTATTTCCATTGCTAAAGGACTAATTTGATAAATTCCAATACTCCCTCAATATTGTTATGGTATATTAGGGAAACAACATAATTCAACACTTGCAATAGCGAGAGAAGTTCATTTAAATGGATAGCTAGAATGGACTGGTTATGAATCGAACTGGAAAGGAAGGAATAAGCATTGTAAAATATATAAGAAGTTGTATAAGAGACCAAGGAAGTAATTCCACCTCCCACTACAACTATAAAACCAAACCATGACAAGGACAAATTTGATAAGCTAACATTCCTTAGAAATTTCTGAAAGAAATTTTGGTGAATTTAAAAACCATACCAGAGGCACTAGCTCTAGATTGTTAAGATATATGGTCTAAAATGGACAAGGGATCTATACGAGAAATAAAGGAATCCTAATCCCCACTATTATCAAATCGAGGGTCAAGCATTAAGTCCCAAATTTCCCTATTGAAGGCAAAAAAGTCACAAATGATAAGACCACATATGAGAAGAAAACAAATCTTAGAGGAATTTCCCTACTCATTTCATTCAACAAACAGAGGAAGTGAATGAGTGTAGCAACACACCACCAATCCATCATTTTTGTGCTTGATTGAAAAAGTGAAGATATAAGAAAATTCAAAATACATTCCTAAACTAGCACTTCAAAGAAGTAGAAAATTGCTTAGATCGAATAAGGAGAGGAAGGTAAATAGGACTACAATAGGAATGAAGCCCTTTGTTATTTTATATTCCAAAAAAAGGGCCATCAAGCTACCAATTACTAGTACTCAAAGTTATTTTCATTAGATGGGATGAAATGCCATGAGGTAACATCTTGTTGGGAAAAGCAAGTTGCATTTCATAAGCTAGATTGATTTTAGAGGAGGAACAATAAGAAGAGTTCCTCAAACAAGGAATGAATTTAGAGGCACATAGAAAATAGTAGTATGATAAGAAATGCATATATCAATGGCAAGTTCTTTTTCTTCCAACATAAACTAAGTTGAAATTAAGAATAAAAACATTGGAAATTCATCCATATATTCTCTCTAGGAAATATATAAGAAAGAAAAGGGTGTGGAGAATGGAGAGTAAATGGAATGAAGAAATAATTACATATCCATTAGATTTTTTTTTTTTTTTTTAAGTTTTATAAACCATGGGTGGTTTATATCACCATCAAACAGGCCAATGGGTTGATGTGTATGACCAAGGTGACCCCATTCCAATTTCTTACTATAATTATTCAGAAGAAGATGTGCTTCTCATAGATACATTTTAGATTTGTAGAGAAGGCAATGCGATGTCTTTGTTATTTTGTTTTCCAAATATTAAGGTATTCCATCATCATCAAGGTTATATCCTATTGATGACTGTCACTTACAAAAATATAGGTTTATGATTATTCAAACACTTTAGGCACAAGAAGGTGTTATGATTGGCCACCGAGGTGTCATTCAAGTGACATTTTTAAATATATGGATTTAAAAAAAAAATGTATGATTGGAATGGTACTATTTCTATGATTTTAGAAACCAATTATTCTAAATAGAAGAATAAAATCCACACATCCTCTTAAGGCATTCCATCTTCATTAAGGTTGCATCCTATTCATGAGTGTCACTTGAAACAATGTAGGTGTATGGTTATTCAAATTCTTTAGGCATACTAAGGTGTTATGATTGGACACCAAGTTAGCCATTCAAATGACATTTTTGTAGAAATGGATTGTTAGGAAGAATGTATGAATGAATGGGACTCATTCCATGTCGACAAGTGATTATTCCTAGTAGAAGAAGGAAACCCACACATCCTCTTATGGAATTTATAATTGATGTAGTAGTTATTAGCATCTCATTTGACAAACATTAATTAGAATGTGACTTGGCTTCATTGACTAGATAGATTGATCATCTCAAATTTTAAGAGAGATGGGAATGAATTTTAATTGTAGCATTTCCATCTAGAGATTACTCAAATATGAGAGTCATTGCACATACTTTTACACAACATGAACAAGTGAGACATGAACTAGAGATAGAACCATAGATATAATTAGATCTAGCAACCAAAAATGTTAGCCACAACCAAAGCTAAATTTAGAGCTCTAGCTCATAGCTGGAGTTAGAACCACATTCAAGTCAAGTTACGGACATAAGGTAAATAATCCAACTCCATTCCCTCTCATATTTTAGAGACATAAATTCCTCTCAGTCAAGAGGTGTGAGCAAAAATGGATTTGGACAATTGAATAATTATAAGACCTAGTACTTAAACACACATTCTGATCTAGGGGATCAAGAAAATGCTCAAAATTAGAAGTAATCAAAATCACTTGAAACCAAATGTTGCAACTCTTATCATCTTAAATCCAACGTCACTTGAACTACCTCAAACTGACATTATACGCTCATGTTATCACATTCTAAAGTTTTGGCCAAACATCTAAAAGTCAAGAAGCAGGGTTGACTAGGCTAATAAATAGGCTCCTTTGTCAGCATACGTCTTTCCCATTCATGACATACCTCTACTGAATCAATCTGAATTGAGGTCATACTCTATAATTTGACCCATATTTAAATAATACATTGCAAATCAATATTTCTTGTGGTTGTATGTAGTTGTAAGGGTTGTACATAGCTCTCTATGATGTTAGATGTTGATTGGTGGTGAAATAGTGATTATCATGTTCCATTGTTTTAATAAATGACTATCTTAAACTAAGTAGATGAGACATATAGGCATAGGTTAAAGGTGAATATAGTGTTTCCATTCAAATTGAATTATAGTAGTTTTGTATACCAATAACAACGGTAAGACTAACTCAATTGAGAAGATAAAAACATACTTTCATGCTAAAAAGTCCCTTGTGTGCCATTCATGAACATACACAACCATATCTTCTAGCATTTGTGGTCATTTGGTGATAACCATGGTACATGATAGAGCAACATATTATTTCCATTGTTATTTTAGCGAATTCTAGCTATAAGGTCGATTATTCCTTAGCCATTATCAAGAGTATGGAGCATTGTAATAAAGCTTGCTAGTTGATATTACATTCATAAAAAGGATTAGAACACTAATTTTTAATAATATTGGGAAATAGACATGTACATATGTATATATGCTTTTAAATTTTGATATGGTGGCATAAAACTACCAATATAAACATCATTGCCATTAAGCTATGAAAATAAAGATTGATAACGCATAGCCTTGAAATAATCCTTTGAGTGTTTTAAATTAATTGCACTAAGAAATAGGGAATATGTATATTGGAAATTTGGGATAGATTTAATAAAATAAGATAACTGCTACAATCATGATTGAACACACACACCAAACCATGATAGCCTAAAAAACAAGAATCATAGGAGATCTATTGTAGTTGGATATCATGGTATTGAAAATAGATTTCTTAGTGATCAAGTATTTGTAGAGTCTTGATTTTTATTGGCATGATTACTGCAATGTTATAAGGTGGTTCACTTATTCAATATTAATAGAAATTAAAAAGTCATACCTCTAATATTCACGAGTAGCTACATTCATGCACTCATAACTAATTAGAGATCAAAAGCATTCTAATCATTTAGAGAACAAATATATTTATATAAGTGAGATAAATAGAGGTAAGAAAATTATTTTTGCAATGCAGTCTTGTTGGTAAAGTGAATGTGATATATATCCTCATTCGTGAATCTTTCAACAACTAAAAAACCTCCATTTTGCACACAACCTGCCAATCATGTCAAAAAAGGCTAACATTGTCTCAACATATGTCCCATGATATGTGTCCTCTCACAAAACATATGTTTAATATGTTTTTTACATTATTACAACCTACTGCATTCCACATGTTCTTCTATTAATAAAGTGTCAACATGTCTAATACAATGACATGAGGTGTGAGATATAGTCCTTATGAAAGAATACACTTAAATGGATGCATATCCATCTTAGTCCTAAATTTCTTAAATAGATTTTGTGATATTTAAATTTTTCTAATTTAAATGGTAATTTTAATTAAGGAAACAAAAACGAAAAAAGAAGAAGCTTATACAAATAAATATTAAAAAAACCATTTCGGTAGTCATTTAAAAAACAATTGAAAAATATTGTGTAACCCAATAAACACTATATATCGATATTCTGTCAACATTTCAAATCCCAATAGGGATCCATCATCAAAACTATTTAGGAATGTTGATAGTAGAAGAGCTAAATGAGAATTTTAAATAGTTATGAGGTGAGTTGTTTTGATTTAAGGAAGAGATGAAGGTCGATTGCTTGGTAGTTATTATTATCCATATTTTTAAAGTTTTTTATTCCTATAATTTTTATTTTATGACGATTTTAATTTAGAAGTTAATTCATTAATTAGAGAATATTAAAAAAATAATTAGTGATGATGATGATGATGATGGTTAACGTCTACTGAGACCAAACAATTATCTATCGGACCTAAATAAACAAATTATTTATTTTGATTTAAGATTTTATTCCTATGCTCAAAAAGCTTGGAGAGAAGCCTCCCGAGCTCACTATAATTTTGACATTGTAAAAGGCGAGGAAGGTCAGTATTGTAACAAAGATTGTGAAACTGAGATCTAATGTGGTTATATGCAGGGCACTCTAAGAGGAAGTGGTTTTCATCCTCGATGCTCTTATTCTCACATATATGGCAAATCCTTTCCATCCAAAGATCTTCCATCTATTTATTATTAAATCTAATTATCTAATCATTATTTAATAGTTATATAAACTAGTATTAACTTTATTATTTTAGATCTTAATAATTATATATCATTAAACTATAATGAAATTAGTAGTGAAATTTATAATATTTATATTAATATATTATAAAATTATTTACTAATTATTTTTCTAATTATGTAATATTATTATTTTAAATTATTATAAATTATTAGTTATATATTTATAAACCACATTATATTCATTATAATTAATAAATTACTATATATATAATATATAGTTATTAGAAAATTCATTATTTTAAATAATTTAAAAATTAAATATCATTAAAACTTTAATAAAAATTAGTGCTAATTTTAATTTATTAAAATATTATTAATTAAATATGGAGTATTTATTATAGTTTAACTAATAATTATTTATATTGAGATCAAAATTAAGAATATTTCTATTAATCAAAGAGATTTAGAATAGTCGGTGAAGGAGCACATTGTTAAGGTGCTCCATAAGCAAAGATCACTAGTTCTAGTCTCACCGATACCAAAAATCCAGCATGGTTTCCGCTGGTGCGGCTCAGTCCACTTGCAATCCCCGGGTGACTTTGACAGCTTAGATGCCCATGAGTCATGGCCTCTCAGTAATAGGATAAGCGTGATTTTAAGGATTCATCCACTTATCAACCAAATATGTATATATATATATTTATTTAATCTCTTGATAATTAAATTTTAATAATAATAGTTGTAATAATTATTATTTTAATATTCCTCTTAAATTGATTTTTAAATTAAAACCATAATTAAATAAAAATATAGGAATAAAAACTTTAAAAATATGATAATAATAATTATTAAGCACCAATCTTTATATTCCTTAAATCTAAACAATCACCTCATCTACTATTTAAAACTTTCATCAGCTCTTCTACTATGAACATTCAGAAATAGTCATGATGAACTCTTATTCAAATTTGAAACGTTAACAAAATATGGTTATTACTTTGGGTTCTCTAGTAGCTAACTTAGAAAATATAAACCAATCATAACTAAAACCGAGCATTAAAAAAACAACTACCAAAAAAACAAGGGAGAAGAGATAACACATTTGATGTATTTATAAAATATATTTTTATATTCATTTTTATCCATGTCACTTCGGGCCTTTATTTTAGGGCTGGTAACAACTACAGCATATGAGAGGATTATGAGACTAAACACATTGTCAATGGAGTGAGCTTTAATTTGAGAAAATTAAAGTGAGTTTGTTGATATTGCATTCGTAAAACAAAATATCTTATTTTTATCAACTCTTTCATAATTTTGAATGATATTTACATATATTTTTAATAACTTTAAATAATATGTATCTAAGTTTTTAATTATATAGTGTAAATAGTATTGGTATTTGGTTATAAGAATAAGAATGGATAATATATAAAATCATTACAATGTATTAATAATTTTCTAGATATTTTGAATTATTTGTATTTTTAATTAAGTAATAAGGGATTAAAATTTAACATATATGTTAGATATTAATTTTAAGAATCTTTAAGAAATTTAGTGTAATTACATATTAATCTGTAGAGAAGTTGCATGAAATATAGAATTATGAAATTTTTGGTAGAGTCTTGGTTTCCTATTAGTCTAATTATTATGGTGTTATTAGTTTTCTAGTATTTTTAACTTATACTTGAGAACCAATCATATCTAATTTTGAGGAGTGGTTGAAATTAAAGATCAATAGAAAACAAAGAATTTATAATCATTCAAGCAATAGAAATCTCTATTTAAATTAGAGAAATAGACATCAAAAATTTAATTTCTTAAAATTTAGATAAAAAAGTTAATTTAGTAAAATATGCATAAATTAGAGAAATAGACATTGAAAAGTTAATCTCAAAACTATAGATTAGAAAGTTAATTTAGTAAAATACCTATGTTGATGGAGTGAGTGGACTATAACCTAGTTTAGAGATTTTTCAGCGTCCAAGAAGCCCTCTTTTTACATAAAACAAGTCAATAAACCTTATGGCAAATACTCTAGTGTGTCCAACATCTCATTATATCCAATATAATGACATAGGATACCCCTTTTACATATAACCTATCAAGAAATGCTACTAGAGATGCTCTGGTGTGTCCCATCTGTCATTGTATAAAATACAATGACATTGGGTTATATAGATGAACATAAATTTCTTTATTTTTTAATTAATTATATATGCAAAATTATTAAAAATTAAAAGTCGAATTTTATTCCATTTTCAAATTAAATTTAATGTCAAATCCTATGTCATTTCAATTTAATTGTGATATACCAAAAATTTCACCAAACCAACACAATGACATGGAGTACCTATCATCATAAATATATCAAATTGTATAGATTAAAATAAATTACGTTGTAGCCTTCATTCAGAAGAGATTGGTGCCTCTAGGCAAGTAGATGTTTGCTAACCTAAGGGGTTTGGTGCCTCCTATGAGTGGGTGCTCACAAAGGAACCGATGCAATTAAGTAGGTGCTTAATTTACATCATAAACAACAACAAATTCATGGTTTTTTCCTTCGAGGTTCAACGTGAAAATACCAGTGTCAACATGTTTGTGTTGTTTATGTGATAGATTGTATGAACATATGAATTCTTAAGCATGTTGCTCACTTTCTTTATGAATGAATGCTCTCATCAGTAACAAACAATTGAGGAAAGAACTACAAGCATATTTAGTAAAAAGTTTTAATAATCTCACTATCACTTATTCACCCCCCTCCTAGTAATTCCTTATTTCATAATACCTTGCTCCTAAGTGCTTCAACCCAAGCCCCTACACATAAGCACAAAGAAGAAAACTATGTTTTGCCTCCGTGGAGGTAGATTAATGTGTAAAACCCATAATCAAATCAACATGTATCTTACAAATGCATGACACATATGAACAAAAACTCATAGGTTCTCTTGCTACCCATATGAAATATACACATTATACCTTCAACACCTCACGACTCCTACTCACCCTTCATCCAAGTCACTTCCTAGATTAGGGATAATCTTATCCCAAATAGAAGTGTAATTGAGCTCTCTCTTAGTTTCTCTAACTCAAACTCTCATGAACTAACATGATATTACTCAATTTAAATCTTCTCTTCTTGATAGGGTCAAATTATATAGGTTTGTTGCATCCTTCGGGAGAAGGATTAAGAATTTAGGAAAGTTCCATAGTAATTGACCCTTCTTAAAATCATGAAGTAGTAGGTTTAGTTGATATTTTTGGGATTGATAGAATCTAGAAGCTTTAACCATGGTTTCTCCTAGTATAAGGAAAAGTCAAAAAATTTGTCTTGGTTATGCGTTACATCATAGTCATCATATGAATGATGTGAGTATCATGGGGGTGACCATTTTGTTAAAAGGGATAATCAGATAAGATAAAGTGTGCATTAGGGCCAACAAATATAACAACTGACACTTGTCTCTCATAACGACTGAATGTGGGAAAAATAGGCTATGAGACTCCCTCTCACTCTCAATCACTATGTCTCCCACACATACACACAGATATAATCCCTCTCTCCTCCCCTCTCTCTCCCCCTCTATATTTCTCTCTATCCCTCCCCCTCTCTCTCTCTTCCCCACCAACCAACCCCCATATCACTTTCTCTCTCTAACCCCCACTCCCTTTTCCTCCTCAATCTCTCCCTCTCCCCCCATTTAACTTAGTAGTAATCATGATGGTAGAAATTACATATCTAACACAATTTTCTATCTCAACAAGCTTTACCTGGAGTCAATGTTTTATTTTTACATATCTTCATAATATGTATTTTATTTCCTGAGCTTTCTTATTTTAGAAATGGAATCTCAACTTGTAGTGTAGGTGGAGCATAAACAACTATACATGGGTTTAGAGTAGGAGAAGAGATAGAAATTTTGACACTCTCTTCCTTCCTTTACTATTAAAAAACATCTTATGATTATTGAGTCATGATTTATATGGTATCAATGAAAAAGAACATTTCTACTAGAGAAATGACAAATTTTGAATCATAGAATCCCTTCAAATCATCTGAAATCCCTTCCAAATCCATGTTTCTTCTTGATTGCACATTTCTTAAGAATTTTATTGCCACTGGGAATATATTAAATGAAGGGAAACACTTTTTTATGAATGTTTCATTGCTCTTAGATGGTTATCAGAAATCTAATGGTTGTAAGACTCAATAAATAAGTTTACTTTGAAAAGTAATAAGTTTATATAAAATATTAGGGACAATGCCAATGTAAAAGTAAATGAGACAAAAAAGTGGAAGAAAAAGAATTAAATAAAATAGAAAATGAAAATCGGGGAGAAAAGAATTCGAAATGGGAAATGGAAGGTAATGTTTGTTGGTATTCCATTTAACCTAGTCCTACTCGTCTCCTCTTGTAATTTAAATATCAGAGGGTTTTTTTTTATTGTTGGCCAGCAATGGAGGATACGTTGAGATCTATAGGTTGCATCATCATTAGGGTATGGTGAATTGAGAGTTGAGCAACCATTCAAAGGTTGGATTTCTTGTTTGTATTTCCAAAGTAAAATATGTGTTATGGTGCATTTTATGTTATTTTTGTGTACATTATGTGTGTGAAACATTCTACTTTGACTTATGTAAATGTTATCCTTGGTGTCTTAATTGTGGAAATGAATAATTTCAATTATACTTTTGTTCTTCCACCTAAAATAAAATTCTTGAATGTAAATTGACAAATTCCAATAATTATGAATTAGCCAACATTTACATTGAAAACATCTATGGTTTTTTATAATTTTTTAGAGTGAATTTTGTGTTAACTTTGAATTTCCAAGCGAAAACATGTAGTTCACTCCAAAAAACTAACAACAATATGGCTCACTATGAAAATATATACTCAAAAAGATTTTTGGTTTCCTTTGATTGACTCCTACATTATTTTGGAGGGGTTTCTAATTTTTATTTGTATAATATCGATGAACAAGTTAATGTTGTTGTTTTATTTTTTTAATCTAATTGTTATTGTCGTCCATGAATTTGTGAAAAGGATTATGTTCATTGAGAAATTAGCAATCCCACACTCTATTTAGAAAACGCTAATTGATGTTGCACTCAATAATTTTACCTTTATTTTAGTTATATGTTGCAATGCGATCATCATTAATATTGTTTGCATTCATATGGATTATATGTCTCTCTCTATCCAATCCTAGACATTGATTGGTGGATTAGTACTAGTTTTCATGTGTTCTTGAATAGGTGGGAATTTTTCATCAGCTATGTGGATGAGATATTTGGAAATAAATTAAACATGAATGTATATTTTTCTAGTCAAATTGAATTCTAGAAATTCTTCTATTTATTAATGGCAATCACAAGAATAATTAGATTTCCAATAAGATGTGAAGAAAACAAATGTGATAATACATTCCTAGTGTTCTAATAATGAAAATCATCTACATTTTCATTGTCCACTAGTGACACCAAAATAAACTAAAGAGCATGAGAATATGGTTGTTTTCATTCTAGTCAATTCAAATTGGAAGTATGGTTAGTCTTGAACCATCATTAGGAGTCTAAAGTGTTTTCACAAATATTTTTAGTTGATATTGTACTCACAAACACAAGCACCTATACTTATGAATAATATCTGATAGTATACAAGTACATACATATGATTTTTAATTGTGATATTACTTCATAAAACTACTTGTGTAGACATCATTAGTATCTAGTCACTAGAATAAGAATTTATTGCATAGGTAACCACAATTGTGTATTAGGCTCATCCATCTCGAAGAATACTTTGAGTTTTGACAATATACCGCATTTTTAACAAAGAAGTAATGTTTTTTTGAATGGGTATTCGCGAGATCTTTAGTTCATTAAGAAATTTACTCTAATTAAAATTGATGATAAAAACCATACCATGATGGAATCTCAGCTTCAATAAATTTTTTGAGAGATCTAATGCAATTGGACATTGACATGCAAAGGAGTTACACTGAAATTAAAGTTCGTCACAATTTCTTTGTAGAGTCTTGGTTAGTGTGATAGTGATGGTATTAGTACTTGGTTGATGTGAGAAAGTTACAACAGAAAGAAAGCCACACCTTTAATAGTTGCACTCAAAGAAAACAGATGTCGTATTTATCTTTAATATGATATTTATTGTATTTGCATAATTTATAATTCTATAGTATTCACACTATTGGTATTCATATAATGATATCATTGAATTATTACAATAGTAATGCTACATCATAATTGTTACTATCAAAATATTTCTTTTCAATGAGGAATATCATTATATTATGTATGAGGATATACATGTTTCGGTTTTCGAAGGACTTCTCAATTTTATCAAGTTCATTAACAAGGATCGAAGCTATTGAAAAGGATTGTATATTGTTACTCGTAGGAACTAAACTTGGTTGTGGAGAGTAATGA
>APFE030869748.1:0-10496 GCA_000404065.3 Pinus taeda | reverse complement strand
TATTTCCTTCAAGTTTTCCTTTTCAGCAAGTAGTTAGAAACCACTAATCACACACTTTCACTCATCTAGAATTCACCTTACACACACCATCACTCATCTGTTTATAAATACATCACTCCATCTTAGGAAGATAAAATAACCATAAAGAACACCCCAAACGACAAAAATCTTTAAGAGGTTGCTTAAGTACATATAGTACACCTTCACTTCATCAGCTTACGAGCCCCGGGTTGACAATTAATGACATCAATTTAGGAACACTAAATTGACTAAACAAAGATTCCCACGTGCACGTGCTTTTATGCATTGGAGAGAGTGAAACTGGGGTCCACACCTTCTGAACGTATCACCTGCGTACATGCACGCACTCCTTGGTCTGCGTACATGCGGGTCCGCGACTTCTTCTAGGATTACCTGCGGGTATCTTAATTTCCATGATTTTGAGTGCCTGAAATGAGATTAGCTACAAGAGTGAGTTGCCATCAAGTACAACACCTGTACTATAGAGCCAAACCAGAATCATAATGCCAACATGGAGAGCTCGCACTTTCACCAAATCGCAGGTCGCACTTCATGCTGGAGCATGTGGTAAGAACCGCAGGTCCTTACATCCTCGTCCACCTGAAGTCGTTGTCATCCTCGACAACATACCATCCTGGTAGTCATCCACCAAGATCAACCATGATGTCAACTCCTCCACATACTGCAAACATCCCTGCAACATATGTAGAACCACTGTCTCCATCATGTCTCGCCTTGGCAACCATCTGTCATCAAGATCACCATACCAAGACATACACCCTCCGGTATGTCATACATCGGAAATCATCTCAATCCATGATCATCAACCACTCTGTCACAATCTCCACATGCTGCTCTCCATCGTGGAAGGCTGGCCCCTCCATCTCAAGCTACATGCTCACTGCAACATATCGTGTCGACCTCATCATGTGTCGTCCTTATGTGAACTGTTGCCATGATACTCCAACAAATAATAGCACATCTCTGTACATGCTATAGCCCCCATGTTTGAATTAGTTGGGTAGCTAATCCAACTGTCACATCCAAACCATGAGAATGCACATCCTCATGCCACCATCAACTGTTTCTCTGAACATCCCGTCACATCCTCAACTCGATCAAGAATCCATCCATACAAGTGTAAGCCATGCTCAGGTCCATGAAGTAGCCCTCATCTCATCTGCAACATGTTGTCCATGATGTTTGGTGTCAACGTGCTACATGAAATCAGCCACATCTATCCCAACACCATCCATATGTGTGCCTCTTCAATATGAAGAGACCGTCTCGTCAACTCCAACTCTCGGTGTGCCACATCCAGGTCCATGACCTTGTTGTACAAGAGTGCACAACCTCTCCATCGGCTCATAAGTAGTATATCTCCATGTCACATCAGCAAATCCCCCTGCACAACATCCCTGCCTTGGCACTCCTCATTGGATGCCCATAAGTGACACCTCTACAAGTGCTCCTGCACAATGTCCCTGCCTAAGACTGCCATGCTCCATGTCTCCAACCTGATGTCCATGTAGTCCAACCAAGTAGACCCATAACAATCGGTCATCATCACCCAAGTCTGCAATCTTCGGTCTAGTGAACTCGGTCACCCAACCATATCATCATCACATGAGTCTCCCCATCATAGCTCCCCCACTAAAGGTTCCACCAAGAGTTGCTCTTGGTCTCGGCCATGAGAAGTCTACCCAAGTGTGTGCCCTCCAATCTGTCCATGAGTCATGCCGAGCACTTAGCCAATGTGACTAAAGCATGATCCATTCATCCGCAACGATCATCATGTTCCTCCCTTGTCACGGGCCTTTGTACCTTCTACCATAAGGTCACAACCAACCCCAACAAGTCCTGCAACAGTCAACAATCCTTGCTTCTCCATACAAGGTCTCATCATAAACATCCATGGTAAGATTCTCCCTAGCATCGACAAACTGCTTTTGCCCTTCCCTGCATACGGTCCATCTACAAAATGCTCAAGTGAAACCCAAGTATCAATACTTACCTCATTATCATCATCATGAGGTTCCTTACCCTCATCCATACATGTCTGCAAACTGCATGATCCTGGTCCAACTTGATCAATCTCAAGTTCATCCTCCATCATGATCATGTCTGCAACATCTTCAACTATCACAGCTTCCTTTTCCTTATCAGTACAATTTGCAACTTCATCTTGCTCCATTGTCCATCCAAGTTGAAGAAGTTCGTCTTCATCATTCTTTTCCAAGACTGCAAGCTTCTCTCGAATCCAGGGGTTCTCCTCTTTCATCCGCTTCAACCTGTATAAGGTAAGCAGGAGCTTCCCTTCGCATTCTTCCAAACCTGCCATGTCTTGTCGTTCAACTTGGCCCAAGTACTAAGCTTCACCCCTGCTAAACCTGTTTCACTAGCTTCACCCAGTTCCCTGCAACCATGAACTGGCCCTTGTTCCACTTGTATGTGAAACTAGCTTCCTTCACCTGCAAGTACCTGCTTCCACTGGCACTTCGTCACGAGCAACCTTGCTCTACAGTAGCTCTGATACCAACTGTCACGTGCCCAAGCCTACGGTAGTCTTCCAACCATGCTAGGCAAGGTGCGGCACTACCAACCGTTTTCTTTTCACCAATACTTACGATTGTAGACTACGCCTTAACAATCCATACTTAGTTTTATTTTCGTTACCAAGTATTATTAATGTGCCTTTATACCAATGAACACCCATACACATTCATTATCAACAGCGTTATACAAGAGAAATGCACAACAGTATAAAGGGAGAGGCAACTCCCTGCAATATGAGTCTGCCAGATATCAATATATTATACAATCTTCACTTTTACAATGCACAAGTTAAATCTTGGGAAACCCCAAATTTACACTTAGCCAATTTTTCACAACTTTGGCAAACTCGGTTGCCCAGCTCATCGTCACCTCCGCACGGTCGCCGCACGACTCACCAACCCTTCGTTCACCTCGTTGCACGATCGTGTTGTTTGCCCAACTCGGGCGCGCCTCCAAGTTGCCCCACACGAGCGCCTCTGTCTGAGACACACCTCCGTTCACAATCTCAACACTTCACCAAGTCATCGTGCACACTTGCACGACGGGCGGGCGCTCACCCGAATCGCCAAGACATCCGGGCCAAGTCGTCGCACAAACCGGGCGCTCCTCCGTTTCACCATCAAGCACCTTCGCACAAAGCGGACGCTCCTCCGTTTCCACCATCGGGCACACCTTCGCACAAACTGGGCACCACACATACACCGTGCACGCCTCACCCAACCACCGGGCACTCCTACCCGCGCCTCCACCCAAGACCAAGATGTGGGTTCCTCCGTGGGGCTTGGCCCAAGAACGGGCGCATCACCAATCTGCGCCCTCCTTCCTCGCTGCATTACCTTCACCTTTTCTGCACACTTCCTCTTAAGCGATTGTGTGTTCAAATGAAGTCCCAACACACTCCAATATATATGTGTTGGAGGGGAGGTCATGGCTTGCCCAGCCGACCTCACCCACGCCCTTGCTCCATCGCAAAAGCCTCTAAGTTCACCAAGTTAGCCTCCATACACCTCCACGCCATATAAACAAATGCTCTCCTCACAAATGCGCATAAGTGTCATCGCACACTTGGAGAGCTCTCACTTTCACCAAACCGCAGGTCGCACTTCATGCCGGAGCGTGTGGTAAGAACCGCAGGTCCTTACACCTCGAGTCTCACGACCGGGGCATGAAACTCCTCCACCATTCGTTTCACTTCATTGAACTGAGATCCTTTCATGGACTCGACTGCGGCTTCCCAATTCAATGGACCATGCAAAAACGACACTCTGCCATTTCCCGCACAGAATTTCACTTTGCCTGTGAATCCTTAGGTCGTGATTTTCACTATAATTCAACAAACAAATAATTCACAATTCAAATTTCGTACGATGACCTCAGGATTCGAACACAATTCAAACTTCAGCGCAACCAATCTCAGAAATCGAGTCGAATGCTACCTATGTTCTCACTCTGAGAAGCCGAGGGTATTTATTCTCAAATATCAAAAATGTTAACGCTGTGAGTTTAATTGAGATTTCATCATGACCATTCTTTTCGTTATAGATCGACCGCTGCTGTGACATGTATAGATATGCAAGCATGAGGAAGGCCAAACCGCTGGAGTAGTCAAACGAGGGGTGGAGGTTGGTAAAAACCGAGTCCTGAATTTTGGAAAATCTTTTTTCGATGATTTTTTCTTGGTCTAGCTTTTCTTAAATGTTTTTAACTAAGTTTTAACAATTTTCGGAAGTGGAGTTCAACAGGGAGAGGGCCAAATTCTCTTTTTATTATCCTTTAAAAAGCTTAAAATAATTTTAACAAATTAAAATAATTTTCATACCGAGCGACATTTCTTTATCTTAGTGTACTTACTCTTGTCAATCATTGCCATTGTAATGAAATACCGTGACCATGTCGAAAAGTGAGGTAGGCAACTCAAAAAATTAGACAGTGCATGTAATAAGGTATTAACTTGTAATCACATTCCAAAAAGTAAGTAGCATCTTAATACAAACGCGTTCATTTGTTTTGAAACTTTCTACTCTCACTGTGCTTTTGGTTTGTGCAATTATACGCAACGCAGAATCCACTTTGCATAGGACTGGGATCATAGTTGATATGTGTTCATAATCAAAATATTATTATATAATTTGTGAAACTTTTCACCCTCACCTTCCTTTTCGTTGTATGATATACATGCAAAATCCTTATAAAACTTTCCACTCTCACTTTGCTTTTGGTTGTGTAATATACCTGCAAAATCCACTTTGCATGGTACTTTGGATTAGAGTATAGATGTTTTCGTAATAAAAATATAATTATAAGGTTATAAGATTTGTGAAATATAAGATCATAAGATTTGTGAAATAGATATTTTTATGTTTTTAAATTAATTTAAATGAAATGGAAAAATAAAAAAAAAAATGTCTTTTTAATATCTTTTAAATGGAAATAGAATATTGTTGTTCAATGTTATAATATGAGTTACAATAGATGATTTTAAGGGAATTTCTTGTTTTTCTTGATATACGAGTTTTTTTTTTTTTTTTTTTTGCAAGAAAATTTAGATGAGGTCGAAGTGAAAGTTATGCGATAGATCTAGATTAATTTCTGCGATAAATCCATGAAGTTTTGCTGTAAACCCAGGACCTTGAGCTTCGGTAGATGTCGAGCTCTGGAACAATGCCAAGGATCTAGTTGATAGATCCAGATTAATTTCTGCGATAAATCCATGAAGTTTCGCTGTAAACCTAGGACCTTGAGCTTCGGTAGATGTCGATCTCTGGAACAATGCCAAGGATCTAGTTGATAGATCCAGATTAATTTCTGCAATAAATCCATGAAGTTTCACTGTAAATCCAGGACCTTGAGCTTCGGTAGATGTCGAGCTCTGGAACAATGACAAGGATCTAGTTGATAGATCCAGATTAATTTCTGCGATAAATCCATGAAGTTTCGCTACAAACCCAAGACCTTGAGCTTCGGTAGATGTTGAGCTCTGGAACAATGCCAAGGATCTAGTTGAAGCTGAGGAGTGGATCTTCCAAGTTGTTGGTGAGATCTCTCATGCCTCTATGTATGTCGACTTGAGGTCCAGAATGTGAAGGAAGTTGCGCTGGCAAAGTACCGACACAAGCAGAGAGGACGGAGGGAGCTAAACTTGCAAATTATCATCACAAGCCGAGAGATGAAACTGAGCTAAGTGAAAGAGAAGAGTCAAACATGAGCTGAGTGGACAAGGCTAAGTGAAAGCGAAGACTCAAACATAAGCTGAGTGGACAAGGTCTAACGACACTAAGCAAGTGGTAAAAAACTAGTGGAGACTCCAAGCAAGTGGTAAAAAACGAATTGAGACATTTAGCATTGGTAAAAAATAGTCATCACTTTCTAGTTAAGTAACTTGTTGCGAGAAAACAATGGAAACCATTACCATGTTAATTAAGGAGAACCAGCCTTGAAAGTGATTCTTTTAGAAATAGAATTCATGGTGGTAAAGATTTTATTTTTCTTTATTGTTATGAGTTTATAAATTTGAAATTAAATTATAAGTGTATGGTTTAATTTATTTTTATAATGTTATTCTTTTATTTTATTTTTATTAGGGATCATAGATGAAGTAAAACCAAAATAAGTTTATTTTAATTGATAAAATGGTATTAAAATGTTAAAATGGAAATATAAAAAGAAAAAGGAAAACCTTCAAAGTAAAAATATTAAAATACATAACAAAAGGGTTTTATAGGCTAGAAAAAAGGATGTATGTGGTTTATTCTTAAAAATATAACTAGCAATTTCCCCTAAAGGTATAAAGGTACAAAAATACACTGAAGTAATAGAAGGTTTGGAAAGATGGGGAAGATGGGGAATGGATGAGTTTAATCAAGTCAATACAACTCAAATGGCACCTTCAAAGAGGTAGACAAAAGATTAAATGGGCAGAGATCTCCTAGGGGAAGTTGGAGCCTCTCTTGAGTTCCGAAATGATGATCAGATATCTCACCGACTTGCCCATGTCTAACTCTTCTCTTCTCGACGAAAGGAATGTTACAACATAAGCCATGTTGATTTAGGTAGGTGCACTTGATATGAAGGTACTAAAAATTCTTTTGACCGATTTTGATTACAATAATTACAAGGATGCCTACTGGGTCCCCATATTTTTATTCCTTTGACCTGTCTTTGCACCTTTAAAACAATTCCTAGAATTATTTTTATTAAAAATAAGAGTATTTATATTTATTGATTTAATTTATTATAATGATCTTCCTACTTTTTTATTTTTTAATGTATCTCTGCACTTTTAAGTACAATTACTAATTTTATTATATAATGATTTCTTTGTTGTCAGTAGAATTCCCAGTGAGGATTTGTGGGAAGCTAATTGCTGTTTGAAATTTTCTGCTTCCAGGTAGCCTTCTTTTCTTCTCACCCTTGAAAATAGAGAAATTAAATTAAATTCGCGGTTGAGGGTCTTTGAAATTCTTGTCTCTGGATGCCCTTCACAAAGAAAATTATTGTAGCTTTTTTCTTAAGCTTCAACGCAGCTTTTCTGAGCTCAGCAATGGACTTATGTAATGCATTTGTAGACACAAAGGAAGGTGCATCGACAAACCTTAACTGTTATTCCAATGTATCCACATACAACTGTCCCAATTACAAACCAAACATGTTAAGAATTTTAATGCATTCTCAAATTTTGGTTCTTCCAATAGTAATTTGGAAATAAAAGCAGTTGATTTATAGCATATGTTATCAATTGCAATTAGACTGAACAAACACTTTGCTGCCATTTAGGTGATGAAATGCAGATGAATTTATGCTCGATTTGAATTTATTTACTCAAAATTAAAAACATCATATGAATGTATGCTCGTTTTTCAAAATATTTACTTAAAAAAAGAGAAAGCCTCTTATTAACGTTCATTTAAACTAATCCGAACATCTTTCCTGCCCGGAGATTGTCGGCATATGTTGCATAGTTGAAAGAGAGAACTTTTTGCATCCGCTAGCTTGAGCGCTGTTAGACCCCATATTGCTCCCACTGGACAATAGGTAGAAAATAAGATATTTGATTATAATCATTAAATTTGACTCTCGGCGTCAGGGATGTCTGCCATGCACAAATTGTACGGATACCAAAATTTTAGGAGAAATATTAAGCACCTTGTATTGAGTTACGAATTGATTTAGTGTTTTTTCATTTTGTTCGTTGGATAAGAAAAAAGCAATATCCGATATTGAAAATGAAAAAGTCAATGCATAGTATTTAATATTGGCTAGATTTTACAAGTTTTGCAATGAAATGTAAAATTGTTTATATTGGTGCACCTTGTAAGACGTGTTAGAAAGGTGGAGGAAACAAAGCATAAATAATTTACACATAAAATACTATACTTACAATGAACTAGGTGAAAAGTATTTATCCTTTTCCAACTAGAGACTGGTCTAAAATATTGACATGCAACCGCACACTCAAAGCATCTATCACTTAACTCAACTTGAATCAACACTTAAGTTAACTGACTCTATTTAACAAACTCCATGTGTAAGAATAATTACTATTTCTAACCGACATTCGATCCACACAATTTGTGCATGGCCGATATTCCTTGCCAGAGGACAATGTATGTAATGTTGACGGTGTACTTACGTGCAACATGCCCATGGAAAAGCGAGTTACCATATTTTTCCATCCACATGTAATCGTCATACAGAGAATGATATGCAGGATGCTTTTTCTCTCTGTTGTCACTATCTGTCGCATATATTGTTTTGGGCACGTGGCTATCTGATGGGACCCTGAATTGGGTGGGGTCTTCATATCGGGTGTTATGGATATATTAGACTTTGACACATCGGCCCAGGAGGCGTTCATTCAAGCCACCCTGGCAGCTGAGTCAAACAGGTTTAATAGTCTGGGAGGTGGTTGTTGTAATAGCACGAAATCTCTAGATGGTTGGCACACCATTCTAGGGGATGGCTATGCCTCAGATGGTGGACATGCCTCCTCTGATATGCCAGGTGGTATCCATTTTCATCATGATCGACGTACTAGTCATAAGGCCCGATCTGTAAAAACAACATCTCCCCCTCCTGCACTAGTTTTTGACCTTGATCGATTTAGTGACTATATCACCAGCCTGCAAAAATTGGCGCTTGTGAGGCATTGGCATTTCTCTGATAAATTTGACTCTGATATGTAGTCCTGGATTGAATAGAAGTGGAAGACTATGCTTGGCTATATTCCAATAGTTGTGAGGTTAATGCGGGGATGGTACAACTTCCATTTTCTGAGTCAGGAAGACTTACAAAAGACCAAGGCCATCCCATGGATTGATGGACGTAATTTCCTGGAACTACATTCCTGGTTTATTGGGTTCAATTCCCTGAATAATACTTCGCAGAATAAACTAATTTGGGTGAAGCTACTCGATTTGTTGGGCGAACCTACCTATGGTCTTTTCAGTCCATGGTTTTGGATGCGATGGTTTTCGGTCCATGGTATTGGATGCTTCGGCATGTATAAATATGTATTGTAACATTGAAAGGAATATAATGAAAAATCAAGCTGGTAGTCTCGGTTTTGAGATCCAGTGGGAAATCTCTGTGTATATGTGTTTTATGTGTTATGCTCTCGCATTTTTATTTTTCCTGTGATTTAGAATTCGTATGCAGGTAATTTCTGTACGGGGTTAAAACCTACATTTGGTATCAGAGCTGTTTTGGCTTCAAGGGGATGCCTTTGTTGCTGAGGGGTTTCGCTCGGGCCTGTGGTAGACCCTGTTCAGTGGGAGATCTGCGAGATCGATTCTTGTGGTGAAAGAAGATGACGAGCAGCGGAAAGATAGAGATTGAGAAGTTCAATGGTCAGAGTTTTGAGTTGTGGAAACTCAAGATGGAGGATCTGTTGGTGGATAAAGATCAGTGGATCGTGGTAGATCCGGGTACTAAACCAACTGGAGTGACCGATGAAGAATGGAAGAAGTTGGATCGGAAGGCAAAGAGCACAATACGATTGTGTGTCTCAGATTCAGTATTGCTGAATGTATCAGGGGAAGCTACGACGAAGGCTCTGTGGACAAGTTAGGGACTTTGTACCAATCTAAGTCTCTGGTGAATAAAATATTCCTGCGAAAAAGTTGTATAACTTGAGGATGAAAGATGGAGACTCAGTGACAGAGCATCTGAATGCGTTTAATACTGTGGTAAGTCAGTTATCATCTTTTGATATTAAAATTTCAGATGAAGATAAGTGCATCAGTTTGTTGTGTTCTCTACCAAATTCGTGGGATAGTCTGTTTATTGCAATAGGTAGCAATGAACTGCTTTGCAGTTTGATGAAATAGTCTCAGCCTTGCTGACGGAGGAGATGAGACGGAAAAATATTGACAACCAGAATGGTGATGCCTTGTCTGTACGAGGATGGTCCCAGAACAGAAACGAAAATAAGTCATCGAGGGGAGATCTAAATCTAGAGGGAGATCTAAATCTCCAGGAAAACCTACAAAGGTGGTGTGCTGGAAATGCGGAAAGGAAGGGCACTTCAGAAGGGAGTGTAAATCTAAAGCTCCTTATAAAGGAAAGGGATCTGATGATGCTCCTTCTGTAGAGGCGAAAACCACCTCAGATGAAGGTGGGGATGTGTACTTGGCTTCTTCAAGTACACATGTAGATCATGAGGCATGGTTATTGACTCAGGTGCATCCTTTCACTTCACTCCCCATAGAGGGTTGTTCTGTGAGTATGAGAAATACGATGGTGGTGATGTCTTCTTAGGAGATGATAGGAAGGCTAGAATCATTGGTCGCGGAAAAGTAAAGTGAAGTTGCAAGGTGGAAGGGTTAGAACCCTTCCGGGTGTTCTGCATATTCCCGCATTGGCCAAAAATCTAATTTCTGTAAGCAAGTTGGATGATGCAGGCGTAAAGATAGTGTTCGAGA
>APFE030869745.1:20949-47109 GCA_000404065.3 Pinus taeda | reverse complement strand
TCAAAGATTCTGCTCCATGGATGGATTAGAAATCTACAGCTCAGATGGCGAATCTGATCTCGCCATTGTGATCCCTACGAAAAACCATGAAAAATAAGTATAAACTTGACTATATTCCGACATGGCAAAGTTTTACATCCTTGGGAAAATATCAAGGCTCATGGTTCCGCTCCCTGTGTTTGAAACAATCATGGTTCCACGTTCATCCTGAAAATGGCAGAAAAATGCAGAACTCTGATGAAGAAATGGACAATGACATTTTTTTCGTGGTGATGAGTGGTATTAAATCCATATAAAATTTGTCAAAATCTGACAAAGTGAAAACTCAGGGCTCTTGCAAAATTCATGGTACCTGCATTAAAAAATCATTAATTACTCGTCTCAAAATCTGTGCTCACCTTCTGCCTCAAATTCCATGCCCTGTAGTCTCTCTCCTCTATTCTAGTAAAAAAAATGAGTTTATATAAAAATTCAGGCGGATTTAACAAGAAAATGGTTGCCTGCATTGGTTAAGTTAGCATATTTTTGAGGAGGGGTCGGGTGGTCAAACCCCGCCCCTCTCATTTTACCCGCATAATCCTTTTCGTTATAACAAAATGTATTAAGGATGGGTTTGGGTCCACATTGGGCGGCCCGCCCCCCAAAACCCTGAAAATAGCCCTTTTTCATTTAAACAAACAATACATGGATACACTAAAAATTCCGATCACAAAGCTTTAAAGCCGAAACTCAAAATATATTAAATCTGCCTTATTCTCCTGTCGGGTCCGTGCTTATCAAAAATTGCAATGGCCCTTGTAGCGGGGATCACTGATATTGCCAATTAAATTTGGACCGTTGATATGCTCCTTGATCAGACGGTCAATATCGCATCGCATGTTGCTATCACATCGACCCTTTGTATTGGGGATCACTGATCTTTCGATCGTTGATTGAATCCTGACCGTAGATCCCTTTTTCGATCCGACGGATGAGATTGCACATCGCGGATCGCTATCGCATATCACATTCCTTGCGGCTCAAGGGTCTTCCCTTTGGTTATGCCGATCGCTGATCAGCCAATTGTTCCGATCGCCGATATCGCAATCGCAAGTCGACTCTACCCGGGTCCCGATATTGCGTGCCTGCCTTCCTCTAACTCGATATATTAGAGATCATTGATCGGGGGTTGTAAAGGACTTTGTGTTAACTCCGTCCTTTGCACTTCTTTCGATGCAATTTCCTTAAGGAACACATATAAAGCCTTTTATGCCATTTTTAGAAGAAATGCCTCCTTTTTCAAAGGACAAACACAATCTTCTTTCTGTGATAACTTCATCATCTGAAGTCCATTTTAGCCCATTCAAGTTGTAGTAGATCCAAAATGAAAATATATACGCAATGAGACTATTTCTAGGAGCATCCTTGGACTTTCATTTTCCTTTGTTTCCTGCAAGTCAACTCAGAACTTTGACTGCTTCTATCTCCTTCATTCGGACTCGAATTGGAGTGTCATTCACACCGTTGGAATAAGGGTGACGAGCACTTCGATCTAAGGTCAAGATAATTTCCTTTCTACCACTTTGAATTTTGAGCTTCATCCATGCCACTGTATCTGAAGATCCACCTGGATCAAGCAATCTCTGTATATTCTTAGGTGGAGATCATGGGACTTTTAGTTGCTTGTTGCACTCATATTTTTGATGTCATGAATTTTTATCTTCATTATTATGGAACCTTCATCTTGTAGGGCATTGATCATACATCACTTTCCTCAAGTCAATCATGTCATCCTTCCCCTTATCGGAAAGTGATTTTCTAGTCCACATATGGATTTCCTTCATATAGCCACCTCTTTCACATCATGTTTTCTTTAGGATCTTTCATCCCACCACATGAGTGCCAGTTGTAGGTGACATCCACAACTCTTTTTCTTGTATCCCTGCATCAAGAAGTTGTTCAAAAATAAAAATGAATATCAAATCAAAGTTACCTTTTGTGATGGCCCTTCATCATGACATTTTCTTGTAGCAACATGAACATCCTGAACGCATATTGAAACATCTCCAAGTTATGCAATGTCAAGGGTATACTTTATTTCCAGACTTCATCAGAGTCTCCATACCTTTTCCATGGAGATATCATGGCCAATTTCTTCTAGTCATTAGATGTTGATTTCCTGTGATCATAGTTGCATCTTTCATGATCTCTTCTTTCTATATTCGTGTATTTCTCCCCATGAACTTCCATCCATATTTCCTTCATATTTTTCAACCACCTCATATTCGATATGAGGACATATTATGTTGATTCCATCTAGTCAATATGTGAACCATGCCCTCATGCATCTTTCCAACAAAACAAATCCATTTTCTTCGATCATGGTCATGAGCTATAAAATTCATCCATGTTATCTGCAACTGTCTAATGACATAACTCAATCTTATTAAATACATGCATACATACCTCATTTCTTTTTTTTGATCATCTAGACTTCCTTTGACAACTTCCCTGATTGAGAGTATTTCAACCATCTTGACTTACTACATTTCTTTGTCATCGTACCATCATGCCATGAATCCCATACAAGATGGAATTCTCAACGAGAGACTTGCATCTTCCAAGAGAGGTGAACCTTCCAATGAAGATTCCAACTAGGAACTTGATTATCCTCATCCTGCAAATTCTCCTTAATGATGATGATACTTGATAATTTCTTTCTATGCTAGATGACTTTTATTTTCCCATAAGTACTACTTATGCTTTCGATGAGGTTACCAAGAGCTACTTCCTTAATATGATGACTTCCACAATCATGTATACTTCTACATCAACTATCCTTTCAAGATTTTGCAATGAACTCTTGTTTTAATGGTATGCTTCTAACATGATGCCATCTTCTACTAAGATGCATTTAGTCATAATGATTCTCATCTTGACTGCCATGGTAGAGGTCTTTTCACCTCCTACTTCTCCTTGCTATGCATTGGAGGAACCCTAACCGTGAAGATCTATCCCTTTGGATTTCTTCTCATCAGTTTCTTCCACTTCCTTGGTGATATGAGATTTATTTCTTTCTTGTAGTCCTTCTTGAATTTGAAACAATATTTCTTGTGATGCTCATATTCCTGACATTCTTAACATTGGATCTTCGACATATCCTTCTTCTTTGTATAAGGACCAATTTTTTTTCAAACCTTCCATTTTATTTTAGACATGGCAACAAATTCTTGAAGTTATTGACTTGGTACCACATCGATTTTTGCTTTTTAACCTGGTTTACTTCAATTTTATGCAATGACCTGAGTTCACTAAATGAGGTGGCTTCCTTCTTTCCAAAAATGCTTGATATGAAGATTTCCCATCCATTGTATATGATTTCTCCCAACTCTTGTAGTTTGTCTTATATTTATGACACCCTCATGAAGTATGGTCTTGTTTCTCTCCATGCAAAATGAAGTCATTTTGATAGATTCAAATATAGATATAAAGATACTTACTTGTCAAGTGAAGACGTTTCTTGATGGTAATATCTTCAACTTTATGCATTCTTGATTTTGATTATTATAGAATATGTCTTCCTTCGAAAGTGATCCTTCAATGAGATGGAGATCAACTTGATTCCTTGATAATGATGATTACGCTTCTTCCAGCTTCTCTTGAATGTAGATACTTTTAGATACTTCAATATATAGTTATTCTATGGATGATATAAGGTTTTTAGGTCTTCTTAGTTCCTTCCAGTCATGCTTTTCAAACTTACAACTTCAAATTTCAACCCTTCTTCATATTTTTTGCTTGTTGTTGCAAGACTGCAATTTCAGCTTCTTCTGCAAAAACCCTAGTTCATACGTGTGACTAGAATATGGATAGATTTGTCTCCTTTCTCCTTCTCTTGAGATGGAATATTATTCTTATTAATTTGGATTGTAGGGGATAATTCTTTTTCCCCAACACTTTGGCTCTCTTGGAGTAGCTTCTACTTCATAATTTTTTGCTGCAAGATGATGCCCTAATCTGCGACACGTGTGGAGGAATACAACCCATAAAAAAATCTAAGATGCTTCACTTATCCTTATTATTTTTCTTTCTTGATTGAACTTATTGATGTTTCTTAGATGCTTTTCTAGTGCTTTGGACCTTGAGTGTCCTTCTTTAAGTTTCCTTTCCTTGTCTTTTCACTTTATCTCTGAAACGATGTTGAGAAATCTAGGGGCAACAAGTATATGTGATTTCTCTTTCTTTGATAACTACTTTTGATTTATTTTTAATTAACTTAATTATCTTTTTCTTTCACTTGATTATTATTAGTATTATATTCATAAGGTTACTAGCAAAACATAAAGAACAATGAGACAAAGGACACAAGATACAAGCGATCAGCCAGGGCCAAAACCTCTCCAACTGAGAGGAAAACCTGCAAGAATTCTTCTCTCTTTATAGAATCTTCAATTGACAAATTCCAAGACCTATGACCCTCCAAGACCAAGTTAAACCTTTCTTCCTTAACAATCTTTCCTACCAACAAATTATGAAATTTTGACCTCCCAGTAGATTCTTTTGCAACTTCGACCTGCCCAAAAGATTCTTCTGCAACTTCACCTTGCCCAACAAATTCTTCTGAAAATTCGACCTGCCCAAAAAATTCTTTTGCAACATGGACCTGCCTAGCAAATTCTCAATAACTTCGACCCAACAGTTTCTTCCTAGCACTTCGACTTTCCTAGCAATACTTTGACTTCCCAACAACACTGTAACACCCCCTCCTCCCATGTCCACCCAAGCAACCAACCAGTCGGGGTAAACATGCAACAAGAGAGGTCACTATAAGGGATTCAACTTCCTTGGTGACCTTAAGGAAATGGAATTGATGGAACATATCAAAAAGCCCATCCACATCAGCAACAACACCCTTATGAGACATGTCATCCAATCAGACATCCTACCCCTGAGTCCCACTAACGATTTAATCCTTTTAACCCTTGTTTTCTCTCATGCTATAGGCAAGACAAAGTCTAGAAGCCAAAGTGCCTCTCACAAGTCTATGTTCTAGTGTCCTTGGACTTTTTTAGTAGACCATTGCCAGTGTCCCCGTGATTTGAGCCACTTTTCTAGCCCAGAATCCTGACCTCTGCCAAGAACTTGTTACAACCTTTAGAATCCATCAAAGACGTGATGAAAAAATAAAAAAATAAAAAATCAACCTCAAGACTATGCCTGAGTATCCCCAACTGGGACTGACATTCTCTCAAAAACTTGGCATCAATGCAACCTACAGGTCCAAGATACAAGACAAAGCATAAATGACTGAAATAACTTATGAAACATATCCAGAAGGATCACCACCTTCTCCATTGAACTATTATATCAACAATTAGGTCTTGCATCCATCCATTTAACAATCACAAGTAAATACATGAAATAACCATGACATGAACCAACCATATAACCATGCTTATAACCAGCATAAAACCATATAAATATCAGACATATGACAACCATTAAATCCAAATATAAACCAGTGCAAAAGTAAGATAACATAACTTTTATTAATCATAGGCAAATCTGACCAAGTTCAGGACTTCCACGTACCACCCGACCATAGACATGGCTAAACTAGATCTCTCTTTCAGCTAGTTACCCCCATGCCATATTCTAAGCATGAATGTGGGATCTCAAAGAACAACCAATCCAAGAACAACCAAGGGAATCCAGAGGTTAAACCACCTCCACCCTCATCAAACCATGATCACACCAAAACTGGTGCTCTCAACACAACCATACCAAACTTGGAATTCCATCTGGAATCCATCACTATCCTTGAGGAATTTTTTGTCTCCTTGTCTCTCAGGGTTTATCGCAATCTAATCCCAGATAACTAGGCCCTAAACTGAGACCAGTGTCTGAAGATTTACCGCAATCCAAACCCCAATCACCAGGCCCTAAACTGATATCAATGTCTCAAGATTTACTGCAATCCAAACCCCAATCACTAGGCCCTAAAGAAAGACTCCTCTCTTAGGCTTTACTGTGTATCTCGCCAAAACTAGTCAAGTGATTGCTAGGCCTTTAAGAATGAAACTTGAGACCACCTCTACCCCAAATTCCAAAATCAATTCAGTAAAAAAAAGCTCAAAAACCGAAATAAACATCCCAACACCATGAAATCTAGAAAAAAGAAAGGCTAGGCTGAAAACCATTGTCATAACTCAACAAAACCAGGCAACCGACAGCAAGATAACCATACATCAACATGAAAAGTCATGCACGTCCAAATGAGCTACAAAATCACACATGCAAAAGGTTACCTGCAAGTATTCCCGTTGAAGCTTCTTGATCCTACTTTTCCTTTCTTGATGCTACTTTTCCTTTCTTGATCTTTTCTTTCCTTCCTTTCCCCTTGCCTTCTTTTCCTTCCTTGCTCAAAATCTAGAGTACTCCAAGAAAACTCTAAGTGACCAAGAGTGAGAGAGAGAGAGAGAGAGAATAATGAGAGAGCTCCAAAATTGAACTCACAAAAGATTACACTGACCAAGCTTGATCCAAGAGCCTACCAACTGATCCTCATAAGCCTTTTAATGAATGGGGCCTCTATTTCTTCATTTTCCATTATTTTCCTTCAATTTCCTCCTCACATGCAACATGTGACCTTTCACCTTACTTTTCTCCTATTTTCCTTTATTTTCATAAATAAATGTGCCAAAAAATACCTTTTTCCTTTTAATGCCTTTGCCAATTTTCCTTAGCCAAAACAAAAATCCAATGATGCCCACTAAGATATCTTTGCCCAAAATTTATCACGGAATATGTGTCCTTTTCCTGTGGTCTTATTTTTCCTTTATTAACTTTCATTACATGAAATTTTTACTAGGGCTGTTACAAACACTTCGAATTCCCCAACAATACTTCGCCTTCTCCAACAACACTGGAAACCCTAACACAAGAGAGAGAGAGAGGCCCAAAACTTTGATCTTGCTTTTTTCCTCCTTTTTCGTCCCTTTCCAAATTCTATCTTGAGGAGATCGAACTTGCTTGAGTGAGTCTCCAAATGACATCGAGTTCCTTCTTATTTATAGGCTTGTCAGGGGTACAAATTTCTGTCTTTAAGATGACTTGTCTCTTCATGTAGGCCAACTTGATCTTTGCATCATGACGAGGTCTTGGAGGGTTTGTTGACTTTATTTTGACTCAAATATTTTTTCTTTACAATATGTAACATGCCCAAATAGGTCTTCAATACATCACAATAACTCGATTGACTTTATGACAAAACCTAGAAGCACTCAATGGGTGCTTCACCTAAAAATAAAATTCCCTTGAGCATGAAAGCCATGCCTCAAGAATAAAAATAATAATTTTATTTTTCTCTTTTCATTAAATACATAAAATCATGATTACGAGTCATTATGAAAACCAAACCTAGTTAAATATTTCAACGCATTCTATGGTTTAAGGCTATAAAGTTCTAACAATTCCTTCAAAAGATGCAAATGAGAAAATGGTTTCTTTAAATAATTCCAAAGTAATAGATGTCATCTTAAGTGGCCTTGATAATTCAATATTGTTCAAGGTAATGCATCGTGACTTTACAAAGGAAATTTGGGACAAGCTTCAATGCATCAATGAAGGATATGAAAAGGGAAAAGGAACTCAAATTTAAACTAATAGGATATAATTTGAAAGATTAAATATGAATGAAGAAGAAGATATTGCATATTTCTTCCTTTGAGTAGATAAAGTTGTGAAGACTATTAATGGATTGGGTGAAAATATTGAAGAATAAGAAACTATTTAGAAAGTATTGAGGTCTCTTCCATTGAGGTTCAATCTAATGGTATCAACTATTGAAGAGAGGAAAGATCTCAAAAACTTGAAGATGGATGAACTACATGGAATACTCATTGCATATAAGATGAGAATAGGAAAACAAAAGTTTGGTCTAAAGGAAGCAAAATTTAAGGCATTGAAGAAAACAAAAGGACACAAGGAGCATGATCACTCCAACCCTAAATCAGATGAAAAAGAAGATCAATTTGTGAGAAAGATGAAAAGAGGTTCTTGAAAATACAACGGTAAGCTACCATTCAAATGCTTTAAGTGTCGTAGAATAGTTCATGTTGCTTCAAAATGTACATATGGGAAATCAGAAGATATGATAATTAAAAAGAATATAGAAATGTAGGTGAATTTCCTTAAAATAAAAAGGGAAGATCTATTAAAACTAAAAGTTTCTACTCCAAAGAAGATAACAGCTTATCAGAAGATACTGATGAATATGGATACGATGATGATCAATACAAATTCCTACTCGTTGCCTTGAGAAATAATTGTTGGCATTATGATACAGGTATTGTCCTTGATGCCAACTCACTCAGATGAAAGATCACAGTATAGCAGGTAAACAACAAAGAATTACAGATCATTCTTTACAGAATGAAGAAAGAGAGGTATACACAGGTTCACCATTGACCAAGCTGCGTACACACGCAGGTTCACTGTATACAAGTCACGTATATGTACACACACACTTTCACAGAAGGAAAAGCGTGTATACCTTGGAAAACTAAGTTTTGGTCCGAAGTATTTGGTCCATGATATTTTGATCTAAGGTATCTGGTCCGAGGTATTGACCCTAGGTATTTGGTCCAAGGTATTGGTCCTAAGTGGTTTTGGTCCATGGTATTGAGAAAGGCCTAAAACTATAAAAGGAGGAGAAGATCATTAGGCCATGGTGTGCAAGTATCGAATATCTGATGAAGTGTGAGATCTAGTATGCAGGTTATTGGGTTATGGTGCATTGTTGGATCTGAACCAAGAATGAACCTTAGTGGATGATGAGGGATTAGATCTAATGATGGATCGAGATCTTAAGGCATAGAATGAACTATCATTATGTGTTTTTGCTCATGTATATTCTAGATATGAATACTGATGCATATATTATTCTGTAAATAACATGATCTAGGTATAACTGAAGTCTGGAATAGCTGTAGAATTATGAATTAGTATTTACAGATGTATACCCTAGTTGGATTTGAGAAAAGCATGTATACATGCAGGTTCGACACATGAAAGTAGTGTACTATACCTTATAAAATATGTTTTAGTTGCTGCTATTTGGTGTTGCAGAGTTCTGGGTTCTGGTTACTGTATTCTTGTGACAGTACTCTGAATGATCAAATGGGTTTTCAAAGTGATTGGTTGATTCAGTTGTGGTTGGTTCAAAAGGTGATTGGTTGACGTAGATATATTTGATGATTGAATTACACTTATGATGTTTTTGATGGATCCAGTCTGAAAATTTATTAAACGTGGTCCCTAGAGGAAGAAAGAAGGTCTTAGCCTTCTGTAGGTTAGCGCCTACATACCAGCAAACATATCAGCTAGTACAAGAGCTAGGGGGTAATAGCTCCCTTCCAGTAGCAGCTAGGAAATGAGAGAAGGTTGCAACCTTCTGCAGGTAGAAGCCTGCGTACTGGTATAAGTCTGCACCAGTACAAAATTGTAAACAAAATTTTCTTATTATTTAAAAGAAGACAGAGACGACAACAACAGGTGGTTTTTACCCACATTGGGTTTCCACCTTATATCTTGGTGTTAATGTGTGATGCTTATGCTTTATTCTGCTTTTACTGCAGTATATAATTAATATCTGACATACTGGGTAAAGTTCAACACATAATAAATTGGGTAAATCAAAAGTTCTCTGCATATATGTCGGTTGCTTCAATAACAATTGCGTGTACATGTTGGTTCACTTAACTAAAGTAGCATAAAAAAATCTGCCTATGGAAATGAAAAATTATTGAGTTACTAATACTGATTCACCCCCCCTCTCAGTATTATCTCCAACATTTGGTATCAGAGCAGGTCCTTCAGAAGAAGCTTGATCACTTGAAGGAAGATCCATCATCATGAGTAATCAAGAAAGCGGGGGAACCATCAAACTGCCTATCTTTGATGGGAGCAACTTTGTTTATTGGAAGATAAGAACCACATCCTACCTTCAATCACTTGGAACAGATGTCTGGGAAATCGTGGAAGGAGGATATACATTTCCATCAGCAATTCCTACAAATACGGCAGGTAAAAAACAATATGAAACCAATGACAGGGCTATCAATACATTATTGGGAAATCTATCACAATCAGAGTTTTTCAAAGTTATGCAGCTCAAATCAGCCAAAGAAATATGGGACAAAATCATTCTAAGCTACGAAGGAGACTCTTAGGTAAAATGTGCTAAACTACAAACTCTCATAATTGAATATGAAACTATTAAGATGCACAATTATGAAAGTATGGCTAGTTACTTCTTACGTATAGATGAGGTTGTTAATTGCATGAAAAATCTGGCTGAAGAGATAAAAGAAGTTACCTTAGTTGAGAAAGTTTTAAGATCCTTGTCTGCTAAATTTGAATCAAAAGTATCTACCATAGAAGAAAAATAGGATCTACAGACTATTACTATGACACAGCTTCACGAAATCTTAACTGCCTTTGAGATGAGAAAAGGAGGCCCATCAGATATGAGAGAAGGTGCATTTAAAGCTTTAGTAAAAGGAAAAGAAGAACTCAATGAATCAGGACATGTTTCAGAAGAAGAAGATGAAGTAAACTACCTTTCAAATGTTTTTTCTGTGGTAGAGTCAGCCATTATGCTGCCAAATGACCTCATAAAGATAAATATGATAAAGGGAAGGAATCTGCAAAATGGAATAGAAAACAAAGTGTAAGTAAAAAGAGCTACTATACTCATGAAGATAGTGATGGATTATCAAATAGTGATGAAGATGAAAATAGTAATGACTATAGACTTCTAATGGCCTATGAAGATGATAAATTTTTGGATGCTTTAGATGAAGATGAACTTCATTAAGAAATTTCTAAACTCAAAATCTGTTTAGAAGAAAAGAATATGATTATAGATACCTTGACATATCAACTTGCTGAAAGAGAAAAACACAATGAAAAACTAGAATGTGAAATTGTGGGTCTAAGAAAGGATCTTGAGAAAACAAAATCTCTTAACCTTAGATTTGCTAAAGGATCCAAAACCTTAAATGAAATTATCAAAGTGCAGTGTTCTCCTCTGATAAAGATAGGTCTTGGATATACTGAAGAAGCATCTCAATCACAGAAGTCGTCAACCTCCACTAAAAGCTATCTTGATGTAGCAAAGAATAGTGAAGAATATGACAATCGTCTGCAGAGGCATAAAGCAGATCACTAGGTAAATCAGGCTCAATTTTCTCCAAGGATGAACATAAGTCACAACCAACATCAGGTAAATCATATTCAATTTGTTTCAAATATGAATAGAAACTACAATCACCAGATCAATATATTTGGTAATCGCAAGAACTTCTTCAATGGTCAATGTTTCTCATGTCATAAATTTGGACACAAAGCTGCTCAATGTGTTGCTTACAAAACCATCATGACTAGAGAAGCACGAAATCAAAGGAATGTGACAGGGATCAAGAAAAGTTCCTATAATAACTTTTCTCTTCTTGAAAACGAAATAGAATGCTCAATCTATAACAACTTTGGCCATGAAGAATCAAAATGCAGGAGTAAATTTCAGCAAATATCTCAAAAGGAGCAAACTCCATTAAATCCCAAAATATGGAGAAAAAAAGAACCACAAATAGAAAGATGTGGTATAGCCTTGTATGCAGAAGGACAAGAAAACCAGTGGTACATCGACAGTGGATGCTCAAAACACATGACAGGTGACAAAGAAAAACTATAGCCATATAATGCCTTAGAAAAGGAAAAGAATGTCTCATTTGGAAATGACACTCCCACTGTCATAAAAGGCAAAGGTTCTATTTTCTTGAAAGAAAAATTTAAAGTTGGGAATGTTATGTATGTTAATGGTCTAAAGCATAACATGTTGAGTGTGAGTCAAATGTGTGATTAAGGAATGAAGTGGTGTTTCGATCAAACGAATGTGTTGTTTGTGAGCTTGATGCAGGGGAAATCGTGATCAAAGGTACAAGAACTCCAAACAACTTATACATACTCAAGGGAGGACAACAACAGTGCTATCTAAGCAAAAATGATGAAAACTGGCTATGGCATAGAAGATTGGGACATTTAAGCTTTTCTCAAATAGAAAAGCATGCAAATTCGAGGTTGTTCATGATCTTCCAGATATCAAAATTCCTAAAAATACTATATGCAAATCAAGTCAATTCGGTAAGCAAACCAGATCTCACTTGGTCGAAAAGGAAGGGTCAGCTAGTAAGCCTCTTGAACTTGTTCATACTGATTTATGTGGACCATCAAGGAAAAAGTCACCTCGTGGAGAAGAATATTTTATATTATTCATTGATGATTTTTCTATAATGTGTTGGATAGGTCTTTCAAAGCATAAAGATGAAGCATTTGAAAAGTTCAAAGCCTTCAATGCTTTGGTTGAAAATGAATCAGATCGCAAAATCAAATGCCTCAGTTCTGATTGAGGAGGGGAATTTACCTCGGATGAGTTCTTTGACTTTTATGAACAACATGGAATAAAAAGGTAGTTCTCCACCGCAAGGACTCCTCAGCAAAATGGAGTGGTAGAAAGAATGAATAGAGCTGTTCAACAAATGGCTCGAGCTATGCTAAATGAATCTGAAACTCTTGCAACCTTCTGGGGTGAACCTACATTCGCCGTCGTCACTATTCTCAACCAAGCAAATGTTTGGGTAAACAACACTCAAACTCCACATGAACTTTGGTATGGTAAGACTCCTACTGTAAAATACTTCAAAATTTTGGAAGCAAATGTTACATCAAAAGGACTAATGAAAAACTTGGTAAGTTTGAACCCAAAGCAGATGAAGGTATTCTTCTTGGCTACTCTTCCCGAAGTAAAGGATATATAATAAAATACTTGGGAAAATTATTGAAAGTATTGATGTTGTGGTTGATGAAGCATGCAAAAATCCAAAACAGATAAAAACCGAAGATAATGACAATGAAGAAGATGAGGATCATTTTCCCACATCAAATCACACTGATTCTGAAGAAGAAACCAATGAAGCACCAGAAGAAGAGATAATGGTAGAAGAAAAGACTTTGTCCATGTATGTTCAGAAAAATCATCCAGAAACTCAAATTTTAGGGGAAAAAGGGGCAGGTGTGCAGACAAGAAGAACTATTGGAGAAGCCTCAAGCTACCTAGCATTACTATCTTCCACTGAACCTCAAAATGTAAATGAAGCATGCAAAGATGAATGTTGGGTCAGGGCCATGAATGAAGAACTTGAGAAAATTGAAAAGAATAATACTTGGGAATTAGTTCCTAGACCTCATGATAAGAATATCATAGGAACTAAATGTATATTCAAAAACAAGCTAAAAGAAAATGGAGAAGTTATTAGAAACAAGGCCAGACTTGTTTGTAAAGGATATGCTTAGCAAGAAGGTATAGATTTTGAAGAAATGTTTGCACATGTTGCTAGATTTGAAGCCATAAGGATGTTTCTTTCTCTTTCTAGTTTTCAGAAATTCAAAGTATACCAAATGGATGTAAAATTTTCCTTTCTTAATGGATACTTAGAAGAAGAAGTCTATATTGAACAGCCAGAAGGATTCATTCTTGGAAATGATGCAAAACTTGTATGTAGACTCAAAAAGGCTCTCTATGGTCTAAAACAAGCTCTAAGGGCCTGGTATTACCGTCTTGACAAATATCTCCACCAACAGGGTTTTTCAAAGGGGTCAGCAGATAGGAATCTATATATAAAGATTGACACTGATAAATTGCTAATAATTGTTGTTTATGTTGATGATATCATTTTTGGTAGCAATGAATAATCCATGAGTTAGAATTTTGCTTCAGTAATGCAGCAAGAATTTGAAATGTCCTTGCTTGGTCTACAAGTTCAACAAAATAAAGATGGTATTTTTCTTGGTCTACAAGTTCAACAAAATAAAGATGGTATTTTTCTCTCACAAATCAAATATCTCAAATAGATCTTGAAAAAATACGGCATGGAAGATTCAAAACCAGTATGTACCCTAATGGTAACAGGATGTAGTCTCAACTCAAATGATGAATCAACAGTAGTACATCAACCAACTTACAGATCCATGATTGGCAGTTTGATTTATCTAACAAGTACTTGACCTGACATCATGCATGCAGTAGGAATAGTTGGAAGATTCCAAGCAAATCCAAAGGAATCACACCTTTAGGTAGTCAAAAGGATTTTCAAATATCTTCAAGGAACACAGAACTTTGGTTTGTGGTATCCTAGAGATAAAGGTATTACACTTCATGCATATACAGATGTAGATTGGGTAGGAAGTGTTGATGACAAAAAAAGCACTAGTGGTGGTGCATTCTATATGGGTTCCAGGTTAGTGTCTTGGTTCAACAAGAAACAAAGTTCAATTGCATTATCTACAGTTGAAGTAGAATACGTGGTTGTTGGATCTTGCTGCACACAACTACTTTGGATGATGCAAACCTTGCAATACATTTAAATCACATGTACTCCACCCATCTCCATTCGATGTGATAATACAAGTGCCATCAATATTTCAAAGAATCCAGTCATGCACTCCAAGACCGAGCACATACCCATCAAGTATAATTTTCTACGTGAACAAGTGCTTGAAAAAAAGGTCAAATTGGAGTATGTTCCCTCCAAAGAACAGGTTGCTAATATATTCACTAAACCACTGCCCAGAGAAACATTTGAATATCTCAGACAAAATTTGGGAGTAGTTGTTGTATCATCCTGCTGTTAAATCCTATTTTTTTGAGACAAGTGGTTATACGTGAGTTTCATGAAGCGTAGTCACTTACATACATGGGTTTTTGTGGGCACAGTCACGTATATGTTGGTTTGAAGAAAAGAAGTGGGACAGACTCAAGAAAAAGGGGTCTGGTATGGTTCTGTCAATTATTTTCTCTGTTTGATAATGGTTACAATTCGTTGATAACATATGGAAATATATTGGTCCTCATAAAGTTGTTGATAACTTGAGGTATATCTGATTGATGATGATGCTTTGATAACTCTTACTGACATATGCAATGCTCAGATTTGACAGTGAATAGGTGGAACAGGTTCAGGGGGAGAACATGGCATGCTTCTAATAAAGAATTGTTGGCATTGTGTCTAGAAGTCTTTGGTACCTAATGAGTTCTTACTTTATGATGATAGTTTGATACTCACATATGTTGATTATCATGGTTGATGATATGGGATGTTCCCTAGTGATGATACAATGAAGATTCTTGTGGAAAGATCATGCAGTTCTTGATAAAGATGTCTATGGTGTTTTCACATACATGATTTTGTGCTACTGCTTGGAGATATGACATATGCTTAGTTGATTCATGGAAGGTTATGATAAGGGAACAAAGCAAATTGATCTTGACGGGATCAAGAGGATGAGCTGATATATGCCGACATACTTTGACACAGGTTGATGATATTTATGAATATATACAGGTTACTGGTCTGGATGTTGTTGATAAATACTGCTGATGGTGCAGATCATATGATAGTTTTTGATGACTATCATGGTCTTGTTTAAGATATTTGGTCTCTGTTACATATATCATGTATATAATTTAATGTAAAGGTCATGGAAATACCTAATTTGTAACCCCATTATGCATGGGATGGATGATGTAATGTTCCTTATTCTTTTCATGTATAAACAATTGGTATATCCCCACTTGGTTGGGAGATGGATGTATGTATGATGCATTAGTGATGTATGTATAGAGTCATGTTTTAGAACATCTTTTTGCAGAATTTGCTTGTGCTCAGGGGGAACATGGACTCGTTCATGGGAGCTCAATTAGCACACTTCAACATATCATAGAATTCAACATGTACTCAGGGGGAGCATGACCCTTTGCCCTTGATGTCAAAGGGGAAGAGAAGTGACTTGGTGTGGTTGTTTCCATCAAGTCCAAAGGGGGAGATTGTTGGAATTATGATATAGGTATTGTCCTTGATGCCAACTCACTCAGATGAAAGATCACAATATAGCAGGTAAACAACAAAGAATTACAGATCAGTCTTCACATAATGAAGAAAGATAGGTATACACATGTTCACAAATGACCAAGTTGTGTACACATGCAAGTTCACTGTATACAAGTCGTGTATACGTACACCCACACTTTCACAGAAGGAAAAGCACGTATACCTTGGAAAACTAAGTTTTTGGTCCGAAGTATTTGGTCCATGGTATTTTGATCCAAGGTATCTAGTCTGAGGCATTGACCCTAGGTATTTGGTCCAAGGTATTGGTCCTAAGTGGTTTTGGTCCATGGTATTGAGAAAGGCCTAAAATTATAAAAGGATGAGAAGATCATTAGGCCATGGTGTGCAAGTATCGAATATCTGATGAAGTGTGAGATCTAGTATGCAAGTTATTGGGTTATGGTGTGTTGTTGGATCTGAACCAAGAATGAACCTTAGCGGATGATGAGGGATTAGATCTAATGATGGATCAGGATCTTAAGGCATATAATGAACTATCATTATGTGTTTTTGCTCATGTATATTCTAGATCTGAATACTGAGGCATATATTATTCTGTAAATAATATGATCTAGGTATAACTGAAGTCTGGAATAGTTATAGAATGCTGAATTAATATTTACAGATGTATATGTTGGTTGGCTTTGAGAAAAGCACGTATACACGCAGGTTCAACACATGAAAGTAGTGTATAACTTATAAAATATGTTTTAGTTGCTGCTATTTGTTGTTGTAGAGTTCTGGGTTCTGGTTACTGTATTCTCGTGACAATACTCTGAATGATTAGATTGATGGGTTGTCAAAGTGATTGATTGATTCGGTTGTGGTTGGTTCAAAAGGTGATTGGTTGATGTAGATATATTTGATGATTGAATTAAACTTATGATGTTGTTAATGGATCCAGTCTGAAAATTTATGAAACGTGGTCCCTGGAGGAAGAAAGAAGGTCTTAGCCTTCTGTATGTCAGTGCCTACATACCAGCAAACATATCGGCTAGTACAAGAGCTAGGGGGTAGTATCTCCCTTCTAGTAGCAGCTGGAAAACGAGAGAAGATTGCAGCCTTTTGCAGGTAGAAACCTACATACTGGTATAAGTCTGCACCAGTACAAAATTGTAAACAAAATTTTCTTATTATTAAAAAGAAGACAGAGACGACAACAACAGGTGGTTTTTACCCACATTGGGTTTCCACCTTATATCTTGGTGTTCACGTGTGATTCTTATGCTTTATTTTTCTTTTACTGCACTATCTAATTAATATCTGACATACTGGTTAAAGTTCAATACATGATAAATTGGGTAAATCAAAATTTCTCTGTATATACACTGGTTGCTTCAATAAAAGTCGCGTGTACAGGCTGGTTCACTTAGCTAAAGTAGCGTATACAGATCTGCTTATGGAAATGAAAAATTATTGAGTTAATAATACTGATTCACCCCCCCCCCCAGTATTATTTCCAACAATCACAATAGAAATCAAATGCAATGCAATCTATCTTAAAAGGAACTAGAAAAGGCAAAGGTACCCTTCCATTCTATTTCAATTTTCGTAATGAAGGTAACCTCTAGATTTCCATATGCAAGATCTAAAAGAAATAATGATGAAGTCAATTTTCTAGTCATGAATGCTCAAACTATAAATAAACAAAATAAATATAACTAGGAAGAGAAGATTAATGTAGAAGAAGAAATTGGAGGTAACAAATATTTTCAAGGTGAGCTCTTTGTTTCCCTCGAAGAGATAAAGAGAATCACAATAACAATAATAAATTCAGAAGGAGTATTGTAGGAGTATGGAGAAAAGGATCACGATGAAACAAACAAAAGTATTTTCATCCTTAAAACTCAACTAGAAGAAGCAAGGAGAATGAGAGAAGTGGTGCCAAGGCAGTTAGAAGAAAAGGAAGGACATCGTGAGAAACTAGAGGCTGAGATGGTTTCCTTGAGAATTTATCTTAAAACTAAAAATGATCAATTAAAGTTTGGAAGAATTTTTAAGATATTGTATGATTTACTTAGTAATCAGAGGTCGAGTTTCATTAAAACAAGTACTAGTTTCAAAGACGATAATGTGATGTTCAAAGAAGAATCAAGCTCCAATACACCGAAAGAAGAAAAACTTAGAAGATATGTTAGTATTCTAAAAGGATAAAGAAACAACGCAAACAAAGTTAGATATGAATCTAAGGATAGATGAGATATAATCTCATTAAAAAAATGGAAATAAGAAAGGAGAGGATTAGCATACATCTAATCCTTACATGAAGGAAAGTAGCACTGGGAAAGGAATTAAACACCACCTGAGACCTAGGAAAGTATTCATAAAAATTTCTCCGCCAAGAAGGCTCATCTCATATAGGTATCAAAATTTTTTCTATGACTATTGCTTTTCATGTAATAATTTTGGTCACAAGGCAATTAATTGCATAAATAGCTATAGTACAAGTAGAAACAACAGATCTTATAAGAACCAAATGAATAAATATGAAGGTAACAAATATCGGAATTGCTATGAAGATGGTCACAATTCATTCTCTTCTCTACGGAATCATGTTGAATGTTTCAAATAAAATAACTATGGTCACAAAGCAAGTGAATGTACAAGCAGTCCAATAAGGACTCTTAAACAAGAAATACAAGAAGAGTGTGGAGTTGTGCCATATGCTTAAACCAAGGAAACCATTGGTACATTGATAGTCATTGTTCAAAGCATATGTATTGAGATCATAGCAAGTTTATATCTCTAAAGAAAGATAAAGCAAGAAATGTTACTTTTTGGCAATAATGCTCCAACAAAAATAATGGGAAAAGGGACAATTGCTTTGGACAAGGGAAAGACCAAAGCTTAGAATGTACTATATGTTGATTGTCTTAATAATAATGTCTTAAGTGTTAGTAGACTGTGTGACCAAGTATATGAAATCCTATTTTTTTCATATCTCTGTGAAGTAGAAAAGGAAGATTCAAGTAAAATTGTTGTGAAGGTGATTAGAACCTCAAGTAATGTATATGTATTTGATGGAGAAAAATAAATTTATTGCATGGGAAAAGAGAGTTGATTATGGCATAGTAGATTGGGTCAGCTAATTTTTTATCAAATTGTCAAGCTAAATAGAAAGGATGTTGTATGATATATGCCAAAGCTTTCAAAACCAGAGAATATTGTTTGCAAGTCATGTCAATTTGGAAAGAAATCATGAGTTTAGTTCAAGGACAAAGAACATTTAACATCAATATATTTAGAACTTATTCATTAAGATATTTGTGGACATGTGAGAACTCAATATCCAAGAGATTATAGATATTTCATGTTTCTAATTGATGATTATAGTAGAATGACATGGGTTGGTTTGCTAAAAGAAAAGTTTGACGCTTTTGATTAGTTCAATATCTTCAAAGAATTGGTGGAAAATGAGTTGGACTTGAATATTAAATGCTTAAGATCAAATAGAGGAGGAGAATTCACATCCAATGATTTAGTGATTTTTGTGAGAAATATGTGATTAAAAAAGAAAATTTTCAATACCTAGAACTCCTTAGTAGAATGGTGTGGTTGAAAGACTAAACAAGGTTGTTCAAGAAATGGCGAGAGTAATGCTTGATGAGTCAAAAGTGCCAAATACATTTTGGGGAGAATCAGCTCAAACAACAATCAAAATTCTTAATATGGTTAATCTTAAAGTAAATAACAACAAGACTACCTATGAGTTAATGCATCGCAGACCAACTATCCTAAGACCACAGGGACTTCACTAGGGGGACAATACCATACCACCTGCATTCATATTGGGGGATATATATTGAGAAAAAAATGACATAATATATTGAGCATATAATAAGGGGTAAAGGGTTTTTATATGTTGTATATAAAAAATGGAGCTCAAAGTTAATGAAAAAAAGGGGGGCATAAAAAATGTTAATGAAAAAATGGATACCTACAATATTTAGTAAAAGTAAGGTTTTTTTAAATTGGGAAGGGGCATTGGGTTCGTATTGGTAGGGGGGTTAAATAAAGTGATATTTAGAGATATTTTCCAATATGTATTCAAATTAAGGGTATTGTTTAGTATGCCACGAGCGCACGTGATATCTTAGAGGTTCATTGAGTAAAGCCCTCATACCTAAACCATTTCAAAATCTTTGGGAAATGTCACATCACAAGAAATGAGAACACTTTAGAGAAGTTTGATTCTAAAGAAAATGAAGGAATTTTACCTAGATATTCCTGCAAGAGTAAGGGCTATAAATGTTATAGCAAAATACTTTTCAAAATACTTGAATGCATTGATGTGAGTATAGATGAGGTGTCTCTTCAGATAGATAGAAAGAAACAACATGATAAATTGGATGATCCAATCAGTTATGTGCCCCAAAAGGATGAATGCAATAAGAACATGAAGAATAAGAAGATTAAGAGGAAGAGGAAAAAGAGGTAGAAACTCCACATCCAAATATTCCCTCAAGATATGTTCAGAATGTTCACCAAGAAAACCAAATTATTAGTAATAAAGTCATTAAATCTATCAATATGTTTTTGGCATTTTCTTGTTTCAAAAAGTTCAAAGTTTATCAAATGGATGTCAAATTAGTCTTTCCGAATGGTGATTTAGATGGAGAAGTATATGTTGAACAACCAAAAGGATTTCATTTTTCAATAAATGAAAATGATGTCTGCATATTGAAGAAATCATTGTATGGTCTCAAGAAAGTTCCTAGGGCTTGGTACTCGAGACTCAACAAATACCTTCAACAATAAAGTTTCAAAAGAGTAGAAAAATGCAATCTCTATATCAAAATTGATAATGAATTTGTAAATTATTGTGGTACATGTAGATGACATTATGTTTAGAAGTGATGTTGAATTAATAAGTCAAAATTTTGCAACAGAAATGCAAAAGGATTTTGATATGTCCATGCTATGAGAATTGCCTTTCTTCCTAAGACTGCAAATAACTCAATTAGACAAAGGCATATTCGTATCTCAAACAAAGTATCTTAAGGAAATATTAAATAAATTTCACATGGACACTTGTGCACCAATTAACACTCCTATGGTCACACGATGCAATTTGAGCGAGGAGGATGGATCTCCCGATGCAAATCGAGCTATTTATAGATCAATGTTTAGCAGTATTCTCTATTTAACAACATCAATATTAGACGTCATGCAAGTTATTGGTCTGGTTGGAAGGTTGAATATGCTCCAAAAGAGAGTCATGTGCTAGCTGTGAAAATAATCTTCATATTTTTGAAAGGCACCCTAGAATTTGGCCCATGGAATTCAAGAAGCAAAAAATTCACTTTAACATCATATATAGATGCTAACTAGAAAGGTAGTGTGGATGATAAGAAAAGAACTAGTGGAGGAGAATTTTACTTAGGAAATTGTCTAGTTTCTCAGCTGAGTAAGAAACAAATTTCTATCTCCCTCTCTATAACTGAAGAAAAATACATTGTAGCAACAACTTGGTTGTATTCAAGTTCTCTAGATTAAAGAATCTTTGCATGATATGAAGGTAATTCATGATCAACCTATTCCCATTATCCGTGATAATGCAAGTGCTATCAATATGTCAAAGAATCATATTTTAAACTCAAATACCATGCACATCCCTATTAAATATCAGTTTCTTAGAGAACATGTAGCATATCAGAATGTCAAGTATAATACATTTATTCAAAAGAATAGGTTGCAGATATCTTAATCAAACCACTTTTTAGAGAATCTTTTGAGTATCTTAGAGAAGGGTTATGAGTGACCTATCCTCCTTTTTCTCAGTAAAACCAGTAGTATCCAACTGAATTTCACAAGGTGCATAAAAAAAAAAGTAAAAGTGTTGTTCATATACAACACAATCATAGGGGGTGAAGTCTCAAAAGAACGAAAGAAGAAATATTGCATAGAAATGAACACAACCTTGATAAGGGGAGCTTAGATGCAGTCACAAGCAGAAGCAAGAAGAGATTACAAATAGAGGGAGTCCTCAGTCCAAATAAAATGTACCAAAGTTGTAGCTAGATTTGGCTCTTTTCTATTGATGTCAAAGGGGGAGAGAGAAGAAAACATAATGGGAATCATTAGCCCTAAAGAGAAAGATGCAAATAGAAGAGGAATATGCCACTAGTTAAGGGGAGTATTGTCAAAAGAACATCGATGATAAAATTATGTCTATTGGTGTTTCCATTAATGACAAAGTGGGATATTTTTGAATATGTTTTCATTGATGCCAAGTTTAGGGGGAGTTCCTAGTGGACACGTGACTGTCAAAGTCAGGGGAGTTATCAACGAAGGCCATGAATTAAATTTTGCGTTCTTCCTTGAACAAAATTTGACATTTTTCAATGAATTTGGCCTTTTTTTTAATATAGGCCACTAAATCATCATTAACACTAATCAAACCATGATTATCAGACCTATTTAACCAGTTACATACGAAGCTAGATTCGAACTTCGTGTATATCTGGGAATTCGACAATCCAACAATCCCATCATGCACAAAGTTAGAAATTAACCAAGTGAAGTGGATACCAGATTCATTTTGATTCATTTCCTCATCTAAGCATTCGACCATCTAGTGGTGCACCAAAATAACCACTTAAAAAAGTATCAAGATTTCAAAACTTTGTTATGTTCAGTGGTACCCCGAACAATGTGATGTGGGAAACATGTGATAGAGTGATGACATGGTAGTAGTAGTTTATGACACATGCCAAGTATAAATGGAGTTTTTGGCCAACCAACTAGATAATTGGCATGTGACACGTGGCATGTATAGGTCAACATCAAGACATGTGACGGGCTCAAGTTAGTAGTTGAATGTGACTTGGCAAGTGAAGTGGTAGGTGATCTAGAAACTGATGTGGAAAATTGTGGTTCCTAGTTGAAAGATAATTTTTTTTAAATTAATCCAACTATCTGACCATCTAGGAGTGCACTGAGGAAAAGTGTTTGGATATTTGACTTGGATTCCATATCTGATGAAGATAGTTAAGGAAAAGTTCCTGTTTCGTAGGGTTTTGCACTAAAAGAAAAAACATCTAATCATCTAGTAATCTAGATGTTAAATGAGTATTATCGATTAGCAGATAACTTGGGCTCCAAATACATTAGAGAGGTGACTTAATACCAAGGTTACATCCCCAAGTCACGAAGGGCTTGTATTTAGCACTCAAAGCTAGATGAATTAAAAAGAAAATCCGACCATCCGATGGTCCACTTATGTATGCAATATGTTCTATTAACAAGTACTTGGAATTTAGATCCAGTGGAGTAACTTAAGGCCATGGTCCCAACTCAATGTCATGAAATGCTAATGCTTAGCACTCAATTAAGATAAAAGGAGAAAGAAAAAAAGAAATATGTGAATTTTCAAAATGTCTTCATTAATATGGACTTGGATTCTAGATCTATTAGAGCTGATTGGTGAATAATGTGGTCTTGACATAAGGCTGTGTTGATCTAATAGTTAATTCCTTGAAGCTATGGCCAATGTTGACTAATCCAGGTAAGCAAGTCATGCAAATATTTATATATCCATTATACAAAAGTTGATAAAGATCCCAAATCGATTGGAACAACTCTTTTAGAACATGGTCATGACACATGATCACATATGTTTGATGGTTTAACCCCTAGGGGCCAAAGAACCACGAAAATTGAAAACGTAATTTGGTTCATCTGGATCAGATCTATGGAGGAATTTTATTTATGATCAAAATATAATTATTTTATGTTGGCCCTTACCAAGGTCAAATATGGAAATATGGTATAAATAACTCACGCTGAAATGGTTTGGAGTAAGAACATGATGGTGATTTGTGGAACTAATAAGAGTAGAGGATAACACATACAATTCTAAGGGTGAAATCTGAGGAGGAAGTGTTGAGAATAGATAGGTGTCCAAAAAACTAAGTGCAAACAAGTGTGACTTTGGAGGCATGGAGTAGTTTGTGGCACACAGTAAAAGAAGAACAAAGCATAAGTCAATTTTTAATATTGTGATGATCAGAGCTAATACCATATGCAGAGTTGAAAAGTATAAAGTAGGGAGTGGTGTGCAGAGTAGAAGAATAGTGCACAAGGATTATTAACAAAGAAGAACAAAACATAGAATTGTTACAAATCAAGGGATTGTTTTCTCCTTTAGGTTGGTTCCTGTAAATCATGGGATTTATGTCCCCTTTAGTTTGGTGCCTATAAATTAAGGAATTGATGTCTCCTTCAGGCCGGTGCCTATAAATCAAGGGATTACTGTCTCCATCGAGTTGGTGCCTGTAAATCAGGGTATTGGTGTCTACTCCCAATTGGTACCATTAAAATTGATGTAATAGTAGGTTGGTTCCTACAAGAATATTCAAACAAATAAGAATTATGGTTTTTTCCCTTTGAGGGTTTCCACGTATATCTGGTCTTCTCTTGTGTTGATTATGTGATTGATGCTTATATGGTTTAAATTGTTCTTTGATTGTTTAAAATTTCCATTATACTGTTTCACCCCCCTCTCAATAACATATGTGTGTGTGAGGATGAAAGCTATATGTGTGTGTATGTAGGAACTATGTGACAACAATTTTGAGTGGAAACAAGTGACAATGGGATTGAGTGATAGTAATGTTGAGTGGAAACAAGTGATATTGGGACTACATAATAGGAAAGCAAAGCAAAAGCAAATGTATATGTGTCTATGTGACAACATGTATGAATGCTAACAGGTTGATTAGAAGGAAAGAGTTGGGGAGAAATACTAGATTGAGGAATAAGTGTATAGATCAGATTTTTGAGTACTAAATGTCCATACCATATTACTGAAGTGTTCAGGGAGCCATTGATTTAGAGAAAGAGAAGTAGATCTAAGAGAAGATTTGAGGAAACCAATAAAGAGGAGTATAAAATTAAAAATTACAGGGGATCGATGTCTCCTGCAGGTTGGTACTTGCAAATTCAATGGGAACTGGAGTCTCTAGCAGGTTGGTGCTTGCAAAGAAAGGGGGATTAGTTCCTCGTGTAGGTTGGTCGCTGTAAAAGTTATTGTAACTGAAATTGGTGCTCACAAATGAAAACAGTAAAAATAAGTTTTGTGGCTTTCTCCCAGATGTGTTTCCACATACATCCTATGTTCAATATTTGAGTATGATTTGCTAGTTTGATTATTCATTAAATTGTTGAAAAGTGTATTATACTAATTCATCCCCCTTCTCAATATGATCTTGATTCCAACAACACGAAGGAAAAGAAAGATGTGACAATGCTAACAATTGTCTTTCACACCACTAACTCCTCTGGACAAATATTTTGAGTCTAGGAATTAAAGAAGAGAGCTAGGGCCTGCAGAACTCTGTTAGATGAGGAGGAGGTGGACACTGAAATTATTGAATTTATGATGGATTTGGGCACCTCACATACTAGAGACACCAAGTTCTAGTAGACTTAGGAGCTCTATCGGCACACTAAGGGCTTCATCGCTCTAGCTATCTTGTTCCAAGAAGAGGAAAAGTAGAGCATACACAAAAGCTAGACATGATCGAGCAATAAAATAGGTTTCTCATCATGATCATCTTCTAGCTAGTAAAGAAGCAAGGGGGAAGAACATTGGTGTAGGCACTCAGTGCTTCCAAAGACACCTCTATTGATCTCTCTAACAAGGTAGGTCACAGTCATATGCCTCGACCCCCATGCTTTCTTTTTGGTGTTCTTTACTTTGCCTTCATTATTATTGTTATTATATGTAATAGGAGAACTTCTGTTTGGTTTCCTTCCACAAGTAGATCTAGTGTTGTTGTTTTCCTTACATAGGACCTAGTTTTCCTTTAGAGGTAGGATGCATAATACTTTTTTTCTCATAGATAGTTCGATGTTGGATTTTTGGCCTTTCTTAAATAGTTTTGGCTTTGACGACCACAATTGTCAAAGAATAATATTCCTTAGACGCTAGCTCTCGTTAGTACAAACTATTAACCTATTCCATGATGCATCCTTTTGTGATATATTGTTGTAATAGAAACTCCTAACTTACACATAAAAAAATGGAAATAAACATTTACAACAATTGAAAGATCTCAAGATGAAGGAGATGTGTAAGTGGAGGGGTAATATTTGAAAAAAAAATATTAATAACAAAATTGTTATTTCTATGTCATCAATAAATACAATATTTCAATGCCACCTTATGTAA